>ONZH01014531.1:600000-781157 GCA_900303285.1 Rhinella marina
TGTCACTACATTATACTGTAGGGGTGGTAGAGAATGCCTACAGCTTTGCCACAACACATTCTGTCTGCATTTGCCTTAAAAAACCTTAAGGCCCCTTTTCCGCACGGGTGCGATGCGTGAAGTGAACGCATAGCGCCCGCAGTGAATCCTGACCCATTCATTTCTATGGGTCTGGGTACCTGAGCAGTTTTTTTTCACGCATCAGTTCTGCGTTGCGTGAAAAATGCAGCATGTTCTATATTCTGCGTTTTTCACGCAACCCTTGCCCCATAAAAGTGAATGGGGCTTCAGTGAAAAACGCATTGCATCCTGAAGCAAGTGCGGGTGCAGTGCGTTTTTCACTGATGGTTGCTAAGAGATGTTGTTTGTAAACCTTCCGTTTTTTATCACGCGCGTGGAAAACGCATCAAAACGCATTGCACCCACACGGAAAGAACTGAACAACTGAACTCAATCGCAGGCAAAACTGACTAAACTTGCTTGCAAAATGGTGCGAGTTTTCCTGAACGCACCCTGAACTCATCCGGACCTAATCCATGACACTCGTGTGAAAGAGGCCTAAAATGAATGTATTTTTACTTAATTAAATATGCAAATACAAAATGCTGGAGGCAAACTCCTTGGGGTTTGAGATATATGCTACTGGTTGTAGGATCCTTGCACTAGACAGTTGCTTTAGTTGTCCCTGTACTTGCCAAACCAAAGGCAAACACACACAGGGGTATTCTGGTTGTTTGAAGTTATCCCCTATCCACAGGATAGGGGATAATTATTAGATCGTGGGGGTCCTGCTGTTGGCACCCCCACCCATTATGAGAACGGGGCCCCTGTACTCTCTGCAGCCCCCTGAAATGAACGTCTTGGCCAGCTGGGCATGCATGCTGCCACTCCATTAATTTCTATGGGAATTCGGGAGACTGTACTCGGCTATCTCCGGAACTCCCATAGAAATTAAGTGAACTTGCACATGTAGATGCTCCATTCATTTCAGGTGGGCTGCAGGGGTATTGGGTCCCCAGTTCTCGTGAACGGTGGGGGACCCAGAGCTAGGACCTCCACCGATCCAATAGTTATCCCATATCCTGTGCATCCCTTTAATGTCCAAAACTGCTGCATTTGGTAGGATCGGCCAACCGTCTAATATGCATGGTGGAGTTCAGACTCTCCTCAGTCTGCAGATATTGGGGGAAAGAAGGGTTTGACAATTCAAATGTCACATGCCCGATCTTATATGTCAGGTTTGCCGAGACCAGTGTGCATGTGTATGGGGAGGTTGGGAAGAATAGCTGTCAGCTATCTAAAGAAATTAATGAGTGACCACAGTATTTCCTCGTGTTAGTTTAGGAAGCCACAAGCGCCATTAAATATGTCTTTCGGTGCCAGGTTCCTTTAAGACTTGAAGTCTCCAATGCTTTAAAAACAAGCGTGCAGCATCATGCAGTCATCCCGTCCACTTTAAGGAAAGTGTTGATTTTACTGACAAATATCCTACAAATGCCAATTACATGGGTTGTGGATCTTGGACAGGATGTGCGGAAATTTTGTGCCATCCCTTAATAGACGTGGGAGTGAGCAGTCCACAAGGTCTGTTCATTAATACGGCACTTGTTATTACACATATTTGTACATGATTTCTATACTTGGTCTCCACTTCTCATTATTTCATTTCTGACCTGGATATACTGTATATACTCAGGGTTAGTATACTTCAGATATATTATATGATTATACAGTCAGCATCCTTGTATTATATCTTTATTGCCTTTTTAATACATTTTCACTTTTTTTTTCAATGAATCTGTTGCTAAGTAGGAGCTGTCAACATTCAAACTAGCTGTTGATGGATCTTATTATTCTCATGAATGTCTGAATGGAATGATTTGGGGTCGGTGCAGATGGCAGTATGGGTTCATAATACAGACCCAAATGCACTGCATTTAGGCAATGTATGAATTCTCCCTGTATCTTTGTGATATGGCATCCGATGAGACAGTATAGAATTGGCACCATATCGTACAACCATGTGCATGAGGCCTCTATAGATATTGACTTCCTTTCCTCCACACAGGTCACGAGTAGCTGATCATAGGGGGTCCGACACCCAGAATCTTCACTGATCAGCCGTGAATGTAGTCAGAAGCAGAAGACTCTGTAGTGACCGTACCGGCGTACATCTCAGCTCCATTTCAAATGATCAATATCTGTAGAATGGAAAGGAGTTTTAAGGATTCGCAAAGGAGTCATGGCATCCCAATTAGTTATGGCATACTATCTTGGTCTCTGTTCTCTGGATTGGTGAGGGTCCTTAAAAATGTAGCCATAATGTTATTAGATGGGAATACACTTTTCACGGAGATGACCAGCTCACGCACCAAAAGAAACTCAAATAGTACAAATAGATATTGAGCCTAGGTTTGCACGTTCAGTTTTTATATAGTTTTAGAAGCCAGACCCAGGTGTGGATTATAATGGAATAGTAAGTATAAAGGACAGAGACTACTTCTTCTCTTTTTTAAATCCACTCCTGGTTTTGGCTTCAAAAACTGCATCAGAAAACCTGACTGATGAGTACAGTACAGTAGACCTCTGGATGGCCAGGAAATCAGCATTAAAGAGGTTTTCCGGGAGTTAACTACTGATGACTTATCCTCTCTCAAACAGCTGATTGGCGGGGGTCCCGGGTGTCAGACACTGATGACCTGTTCTGAGGATAGGTCATCAGTAGTTAACTCCCGACAAACCCCTTTTTATTAGTTTGTGTCAGAGGAGCCATGTTTGATCTGGAAAATTCAGCTATCATACGGGGAGTGTGTGAAATTAGCCTAAGTGGTTCTTCGGGACACAGTGGCTGTACCTGCAATACCAATTAAACATTGACGGCTTTACTTTTTAAACCTAAAATTCACACAGTATATACAATATTAATAATTCTTATGTGTCAAGTGCATTTCCATTCTACTTACAAAACTTCTTGAGTTACAAAAAGAATATAAAGTCTCTCTGGTCCTGCTAAGCCCTTGAAACTTTTACATCCATAGTTATGAATGTCACTACTGGCTCTTTTACGTAAGCCGGTTTGTAGTTTAGGTTTAGTAGTCCTGTAAAGAGCCAATTTCCCTTATTAGCATCACATTTTCCACATACAAAACTGTTTATTAATCACTGATGAGCTTTCGGAAGACATTTGTGATCTCACCCACTCACCCACCAGAAAGAACAGGCTTCTTAAAGGAGCACCAAACGTATACTCTGTGGCTCCTAAGTGTAAAGCTAATAAAAAGAGCTGATCATTTCATGACATATTCTATGTCAAATAAACTAGTTACAGTAGTGGAAGACATTTTTCATTGGAATCTCCTGCCAATATAATGTTTACAGTGGCACTTAGCCATTCCCCCAGGTCTACCATTGTGAAAAAATAGGTCCTGTTTGATTTTTCTAGGCAGGTTGGGTCAAGCCTTAAAGAGGACCTTTCACCACTCCTGACATGCTTGTTTTAATAGCTCCATGGGCATTCCCCACGTACTAACAAATTCTGGAACATCTATTCTTATGGCTCTATGTTGTGCCATTCCTTTATTATTTGCACTAGAAGTTATGAATGAATTGCTATTTGTCTTCAGTAAAAGAACAGAGGGGAGGTGACCAGTTGGGGGTGTGTACCTGCACAGACTGACTCTAGCCAATCAGTGCTGTCATGTTCAGACTGTGCAGGTACACACCCCAACTGGTAACCTCCCCTCTGTTCCCTTACTGCAGACTGCTAGCAATTCATTCATAACTTCTAGTGCAAATAATAAAGGAATGGCACAACATAGAGCCATAAGAATAGATGCTCCAGAATTGTTATTACATGGGGAATGCATGAAGCTATTAAAACAGGCATGTCAGGATTGATGAAAGGTCCTCTTTAAGTAAACGGCCATATTATTAATCCATGTGCTAACAGCACCCATAACCTGCTGTGAGCCCATACTGTACCTGTGTTCCTCTGGTTTCAAGTCACAGTGGTGCAGACATATCAAGCTGTTTATGCCACTTTTATGGTGTAAACAAGTCACATATTATGGTACATGCCATATTTGTGGCATAGTTTGTGGCTTTTCACTGGAGATAACAGCTGGCGGGCTTGGCAGGAGGGCCAAGAAACTCTTAGAAATTATAGTTCTAATCTGATAACTGGAGTAGGTTTGAATTCCTGGTGTACAGATTGCCAGAATATACCTGCGTCTCTTATGAGCCTCATGGAGGCAAAACATTGCAGTCTTTGCATTGCTACTCCATCATATGGAACTGTAGGGATCTTGTGTGTGGCAGTAAATGGTGACATTTAGAACTTAGAACTTGAATTAGAACTTTCGTATAGCTGACATTAGATTACTTTGGATATTGATGAATGATCCTTAAAGGGGTTCTCGGGGAATTAAGAAAATGAAAATACTTAAATATTACTTTATTATAAATATATTCCTAAATACCTTACATTAGTTATAATGGCTTGTTTTGTCTGGGGAGCAATCATTAGGAGAAATAAAATGGCCACCGTCCTATTAGTACACACAGAACCTGTCCTAATCACACAGGAGGACAAGTTACTTCACAACACTGAGGTAAACACAGAGAAGGCCGCGGCGCTCCTGCAGCGCCGCTGCCTTCTCAAACAGCTGATCGGCGGGGGTCCCGGGTGTCGGACCCCAGCCGATCAGATGCTGATGATCTATCCAGAGGATAGATCATCAGTTTGAAAAAACTGCAGAACCCCTTTAAGGTAGGGCATCAATATTTGATCTGTTGGTGTTTGACTCCGGGCACCCTCATCAATCAGCAGAGGCCTCAAGAGGCCTTCACTACAAAGGCAAATTGCCATGTATATGGTTGTGGCTGTGCTTGGTACTGCAGGATATTTGGTCTCTTGCACATGACCATGTCCGTATTTCAGTTTGCAAACTACAGATCCGCAAATTACAGATACCTACTGTGTGCATTCCGTATTTTTCTTACTCCCATCAATAGAAATGGCTATTCTCGTCAACAATGTGAACCAGAAATAGGACATGTTTTATAATTTGCAGAATAGCCATACAGATCTGCAAAAAATACATATGTGTGTATGGCCCCATAGAAATCAATAGGTCAGAGTGGTATCCGCAAAAAATACGGTCATGAGCATGAGGCTTTACAGTCTCAAAATCAGCTTTAAAGTATACCTTAGTTTAAAAAAAAAAAAAAAAAAGTTTGTATAATAGCTGTGCCTCATATTTGTACAATCATATTTGTGAAGGAACAGGACTTCCCTAATGTATTTTTCAGCCTAATTATTCCCCCTGTTCAACCGCACAGTTAGATGAATCTCTCTCAGAAGGAGCTCCTCCCTTCTGTTGAATTTACCAGCGCTGTACTGCTGTGACATCCTCTCCCACTATGTTGGTTTTCAGCTCCAGAGCTCACAGAGCAGATAAGGAAGGGGAGATCACACTTACAGAAAGGCAAGACACTTCTGTGATCTTCAGAAGCAGTGTAAAAGTAGTTCTTTTATCAGGGTCAGTATCTCAGCTAGCTCTGAGAAGACCCTACTTCTTCTCTGCCGTCTTCTGTGTCTCTGTTACTAGGGACAGATCTTGTCTGACAACAGGCAGTGGACTGGAAGATAGGTGGAAGGGAGACCCCTAGACCCCATGACTTTACAACCTTTTTCCAGGTGGATGTAGAAATATTTTTAAAATGAAGTGATTTAGAAATTAACTAGTTACACCATTCTCTATTGAATGATATGATTTTGTAAAAGTAAAGTGACTCTTTAAGCTGTTAGGTTATGTGTCAGACAATTGTATGGAGCTGCCTAGACCAGGCGTAGGCAACCCGGCACTCCAGCTGTTGTGAAACTACAACTCCCAGCATGCATACTTTCTCTGCTCTTCTAAGAACTATCATAGAAATGAATAGAGCATGCTGGGAGTTGTAGTTTAACAACAGCTGGAGTGCCGGAGGTTGCTGACCCCTGGCCTAGACCATTGATACCAGCAGGATTTTTAATTGACAACAAAAAAACTTGAAATCAATACAAAAACACTAAAGCAAGTAAATGTCTGATAGGTGCATGTTCCACCTCTGATACCCCCTCCTGTCTGTAGAATCTGGCCCCGAAGTGAATGGAGAGCAAGCTGTACATTCACAGCCACCCTCCATTCAATGCACAGAAAATGGCAGAGCACATTTCCAGGAGGACTGTCAAGGGAATGGCAGAAATCAGAGTTATAAACAAAAAGGTTCTCCAGACGAGTTATTACTAATATGGAATGCAAGTATTTACTAAGAATTTCTAAAACAGACATGTCAGGAGTGGTGACAGGTCCTTTTAAAGGGCATCTGTCAGCGGATTTGTACCTATGAAATTGGCTGATCTGTTACTTGTGCGCTTGGCAGCTGAAGACATCTGTGTTGGTTCCATGTTCATATGTGCCCATTGCTGAAAATAATTATGTTTTAATATATGCAAATGAGCCTCTAGGATCAACGGGGGCGTTGCTGTTATACCCGGAGGATCTGTTCCCTCTGCAACTGCTGCACCCTCTGCACTTTGATTTAGAGGGAAAGACCGTGTAAACATTATCACACCAGGCCCTGTAAATCAAAGTGCAGAGGGTGCTGAGCCTCTAGGTGTAATGGTAACGCCCCTGTTGCTCCTAGAGGCTCATTTACACATAGTGAAACATCATTTTTCTCAGCAGTACAGGGCACATATGAACATGGGACCAACACAGATGCCTTCAGCTGCCAAGTGCAGATGTAACAGGTCAGCCGGTTTCATAGGTACAAATCTGCTGAGCATTATATTTGGATAATATAGAAGAGAATCAAATGTCTAGCATTCTTACTGGCAATGTTAAATACAACTGAAGTTCCCGTCATCTTCTATATCGATAAAAATAGCCAAAAGAAGATGAAAATGTTGCATTCGCACTCATGCCTCTTTGCCTGCACCTTGAATGTGTGTAGCATATGTATTGTGCAAATGGGTGACACACGTCTGTGTTATGTACAGTGAGGTAATTGCTTGTGAAGTGAGGGGTAGTCCTTTATATGAATTAAACACAACTTGACATCAATTTTATACAGCGGTGTGTGATGTCATTATTATACAGTGGCATGGAACTTTATTATATACAGCAACATGTTACATCATACAGCAGCATCTGATGGCACTGCAGTATATACGGCAGAGTGTGACTTCACTATATACAGCAGTATGTGACATCATTTTGTACAGCATAATGGGACTTTATTATATACAACAGCATGTGACAGCAATATACACAGCTACAGGTGACGTTATATACAGATATATGTGACATATACAGCAGCACGATCTTTACTATACACAGCGGTATGTGACATCACTATCTACAGCAGCAAGGGACATCATTATATTGAACAGCATATGACATGATCATATAATATCATGTGAAATCATTATACACATCTGTATGTGACATCACTATATACGGCAGCATGACATCATCACACACATCTGTATGTGATATTATATAACAGCATGTGAACTCATTATACACATCTGTATGTGACAGTAAATACAGCAGCATTCAGGGGTGTACCTAGCCTTTCTATTGCCTGAAGCAAAAATAGAAATGGCACGCCAACCCCTCCAATCTCACTGTTGGAGGCATACTGTGATACAGTTGAATATGGAGAGATATTGCCACTGCCCCCACTTGTCTCTAGGCCTTGTCGCCTGAGGCAATCGCCTCAAATGGCCTCATTGGTGGTGCACCTCTGGCAGCATGACATCATTATACACATCTGTATGTGACATTATATACAGCAGCATGACATCAGTGGTGGTTAGGTATTAGGCCCTAATTCGGGACAGGAGTGTACAGGTATAAATGAAATACAATCAGCCCGGCAGGTCTTTTTATGCCTTTTCTCCTTTTACTTGAAGCTTTGCTTGCTCATCCTTTGTGAGGGCGTCCGATGTTCAACTGTGAAGAACAATGCGCATATCTATTCATAATATATGTCTTCTCGTGCAGACACATTTATCAGTGGATGCTATAGGAGCTCTTTCTTCTGTGAATGTGTAATGAAACAATGTGTCCATCCTATGGATGGAGTTTAAATAGAATATCATGGATCCTGGACATTAATGGCTTTTTCCTTGTCCTGTGAAGCTACTTCATTGTAGTTAGGCCAATGCAGCAAACCAGTATGCACAGAGACTGTATTCCGCCATAGGGTGCTTCTGTATGGCTTGTATCTTGGGAAAACTACCTCCATAATATTGCATTCAGTGGATCATGTCATAGAAACAACCTCACAGCGTAAACTCAGAGCCATGTTTAAGTTCTGTAGGGCCAAGTGAACTCATAGGCATCATCTTATAGCTCTGTGCAACTTAAATCTGTACGTATATATATGCGCCCTGATGCTCTAATGTGAAAACCATTGAAGACATAGCTCCAATTTTGCAGAGTCATTTACTACCTGTTATCACTATTGTGAGCATCTGCAAAAATGATCGAGTATGCTTCTATAAGGACGATGACATAGCATGACTGGCACACTTATTATAATCTACACCAGGAAACTGCTGTATGTAACACATGAAATCTACACCAGCTCCATACCTCCCAACTTTGGAAATGGACGCGCCGCTGCAAATTTAGTTGCCACTAGGCCACGCCTCTAACGCCGCCCAAAACATAACTATACACCTAATCCCATCCAGTCCCCTTACTGCCCCACATAGTAATTATTCCCCAGTTATGTGTCCCCAGTAATATGAACTGTTATGTGCCCCCAGTAATATGACCAGCTGTGCCCCCAGTAATATGCCCTGTTATGTGCCCCCAGTAATATGCCCTGTTATGTGCCCCCAGTAATTTGCCCTGTTATGTGCCCCCAGTAATATGACCAGCTGTGCCCCAGTAATATGCCCTGTTATGTGCCCCCAGTAATATGCCCTGTTATGTGCCCCCAGTAATATGCCCTGTTATGTGCCCCCAGTAATTTGCCCTGTTATGTGCCCCCAGTAATATGACCAGCTGTGCCCACAGTAATATGCCCAGTTATGTGCCCCCAGTAATATGCCCTGTTATGTGCCCCCAGAAATATGACCAGCTGTGCCCCCCCCAGTAATATGCCCACATTGTGCCCCCCTGTAATATGCCTACATTGTGCCCACCTGTAATACACCCACATTGTGCTCCCCAGTAATGTTGTGCTCCCACTAATGTGCCCACATTGTTCTCTGCAGTTTGTTATCCCCCAGTAATATGCCCACATTTGTGCTCCCCAGTAATGTTGTGCCCCCAGTAACTTGTCCACATTGTGCCCCCAGTAATATATTGTCCCCCAGTAATATGCCCACCTTGTGCTCTGCAGTTTATGTTGTGCCCCCAGGAATGTGCCCACATTTGTGCTCCCCAGTAATGTTGTGCCCCCAGTAATATATTGTCCCCCTGTAATATGCCCACCTTGAGCCATTCACAGAAAGTTGAAAAAATAAACACCATAATACTTACCTTCTTCCTAGCAGCATCACCAGCAGGACATCTTCTTCTTTAGTCTGGAGGGGGCAGAGCCAAGGCTGACTGACGGCCGGCCCCACCCTCCGCCCAGACCGAAGGAATGGAGAGCTGTCTGGAGGTATGGAGAGCCTGCAGGGAGGATGGGAGGAAGAATGGATGAAGCAGCGAGCCGATGCCGGCTCTCTGCTTGATCACCATTCAGGCATGAATGGACGCAGAGACAGCTGCCAGAAACCGGAACATACCTCCCCCATACCGGGACAGCCACTGTAATCCAGAACAGTCCCGCTGGACGGTTGGGAGGTATACAGCTCCCTTGCTGGCGTACATTTAAAAGGATTTTTCAAGAATTTAATAATGATGATCTCTGGATAAATCTGATTGTGGGGGTCCGACACCCGAGACCCCCACGATCCACTGTTTGAGAAGGAACCGGCGTAAGCACTACAGCCTTCTCCGTGCTTACCAAGCACAGTAGCATACATAGTAGAGTTGCTGTGCTTGGTATTACGCTCAGCCCCATTCACTTGAATGGGACTAAGCTGTGTCTAGTCCACGTGACTGATAAACGTGACGTCACTGGCCCAGGGAAAGCTGTGAGTAGGTCGCAGCGCTACTGTGAGTGTCGTTGCCTTCTCAAACAGCTGATTGCCGGGGTTCCCGGGTGTCGGACCCCCACCGATCAGATACTGTTGACCTATCTTGAGAATAGGTAATCAGTATTAAAGTCTTGGAAAACCCCTTTAAATTGTGGCACACAGACTTGCGGAGATGCACCACAACTAAGAGGTGTGTGCCTCTTAATAACTGTCACTCATGTGACACCAGTGGGAAACTCATTCTGGCATGTAAAATGTCCCTCAAGATGCTTGTTGGAGCTCTCATTTATCAGCTATCACTCCTGGTCCCTTCATACACATTCCTGCTCTTCTCAGCCAAGCAAGCATATGTTCTTAGTAGGGAGAAGGTGAGGAAGCTGCTGCCAGAGGAGTCTAGCAGTGACTTATCTCCCCGAGAACAGAAGGATTGGGCATTTGAAATGCAACTGGCTGGTCCTGATGTTTCACTTCTTCTGCCTTTGGGAAAGAGTTGGGAGATCCCACATTAGATGGTTAGGTGGTCGCACAGAAATTGTCATACCTCTAATTTATAGGGCCAGCTTTAAGGTGGATTTAAACGGGACGATTCTGCAGCCGATTGTCGGAAAGGATCATGCAGTGATCTCCTTCACTGTACAAGGACGAGGGATCGCAATATATCCTCATACAGAATCAAGGTTTCTGAGCAGCAGATCACTTTTTAGACCATACGATCTGCTGCCCAGAAATTATGATGGATGGTGCCTGCATGGATCATCCGATGAACAAGTGTTTCGATCGTTCATCAGGTGATCGGCTGTACATTTACATGGGCAGATTGTTGGGAACAGCCATTTTCATGACGATTATTGACAGTTTCCAATAGTTGATAACCAAAGAGGGAACATTGATTGAGGGGATCCACTAAATCAGGCATCCCCAAACTGCGGCCCTCCAGATGTTTCAAGACTACAACTCCCAGCATGCCCGGACAGCCTACAGCTATCAGCCTACAGCTATCAGCCTACAGCAGGGCATGGTGGGAGTTGTAGTTTTACAACAGCTGGAGGGCCGCAGTTTGGGGATGCCTGCACTAAATAAACCCAACATTTCCAAGTAGAGCATATAATATGTGGTGGTCTAAAGCAGACACAGTTAAAGCTGTTCATACACATTAGATGAATATATGTATGGTGTAATATATGGGCGCCTCCCAACTGTCCCCCAATGGCAGATGTTAAGAGAAAGTAGGATGTGACATATTAGATTTTAATTCTTGCTGTAGCAGGAAATAAACCACTGCCAGAGAAATGAACATGATTCACATTTTATTTTGTTTGAGGTAAAGCTAGATTTAGTTATGTTATGTCACAATTAAATGACGCACTAATGTGAAGTTAGCAGAGCACACGATAGAAAAGTGGATGGAAGTAATAGGTAAGAAGGAGGAAGAACGCTGGAACAAACTGTTAGATAATCTGTCGAGATATCCTACTTCAATGTCACACAATTGGAACAATGTTTTGTAATGTGTAGGTTATATTAAACACCAAATAGGCTACACAGAATTGGTTTATGAGATGAGGGTAAAGGTAATAGGTGAGGCAACAGGAGCACACCTGAAGCATGTTTGGTGGGACTTTTGGAAAATTCAGACATAGTGGAGTGTTGTCAGTGTTACATCATAAAGTTGGTGTATGGCTGACAGTTTTTTAGTGTGACATTCGATGATCTGCATGACTTAAAGAGGATCTTTCACCACTCCTGACATGCCTGTTTTAATAGCTTCATGCATTCCCCATGTAATAATGATTCTGGAACATTTATTCTTATGACTGTGTTTTACCATTCCTTTATTATTTCTACTAGAAGTTATGAATAAATTGCTAGCAGTCTGCAGTAAGGGTACAAAGGGGAGGTAACCAGTTAGGGGGGTGTACCTGTACAGTCTGAAAATGGCAGCATTGATTGGATAGTGAGACTGTGCAGGGACAAACCCCTAACTGGTAACACCCCTCTGTACCCTTACTGCAGACTGCTAGCAATTCATTCATAACTTCTAGTAGAAAAAATAAAGGAATGGCACAACATACAGACATAAGAATAGATGCTTCAGAATTGTTATTACATGGGGAATGCATGTAGCTATTAAAACAGGTATGTCAGGAGTGGTGAAAGGTCCTCTAACGTTTCAACAGATTTTGCATTAATCAGTAGTACAGCATACATAGATAATGAATAACACTATTTCTTTATGACTTGTATCTGGCATTCTTTTGCAGTTTTCCCCTATGTATGGTGTTCCTCTGCTTTGCAGTTCTCCTACATCTGTTGGGTGTAGAATAGTTGGCTTCCACTGAACACAGAGGAGAATCTGCTTCCTGTTTTTCATTCCCTCAAAAGCAGCCCCAGGATCATGGAGGACAGTATTAAGAAGTACTGATCTGTATGGATGTGAATAAAGGACTTCGGCTGAGACAGAATTTAGCTGCTGCAGTTTTTTTTATTGTCTGTGTGCGTCTCTCTTGTCTCACTCAACTAGTGCTTATTCCTCCTCTCTCCCCTCTCCATAGATTTCTATTGATTTCTGTTATCTGATACTTCTGTGTGTTGGTCTGTCTGCAGACAGTCAGGAGAAATTTCAGAGAAACTTAATTTAGGAGCAGGGGAGGAGGAAAACAACTGATAACAGGAGAACAAGATATTTTTCTCAATATACACTCATTGACAACAAAATACAAATACAAAATGACAAGATAACACACCAAGAAGGAGTTAATGGAAGTAAATGAGACTTTCTATGTATGAATGTAACTATAAATGTAAGTGGTTAAAGTATTAGAGAAGAAGAAAAGATTATTGGGGGAAAACTATACAATAGAAAGGAGGCTCTAGTACCTGTTGAGTCACTAGCCTGGATACGAGATGAAATATGGTTGGGCAAGGAGGCATACAGGTAGATCCTCCACACTCATAGGTTGCCAAAGCTGGTCAGATAAATGCTCTATTGGTGTTAAATCGGACAAATGGACACTGTGCGTGGGCGAGCATTATCCTGCTTAAAAATGCCAGCTGGAAGCCCTGACATGACATTGACATCTCTATCTGGGTGCGCTCTTTTATTTTTTTTACAATAAGTTTATATTACAAAGATTTATGGAAAGTTGTGTGAAAAGTTGGAGACCATTTAAAGGAGGAAGGACCATTGGGCTCAGCGATATGTAAAATACTGTTCACAGCCAGATTAATAATAACAAGGAAGTAGCCAAGGAGACACCTACGGTCAGGAAAAAGTGGAAGCTTTCGAATACTGTCTTGGATGGGTGGTGGTTTGGGCCAATGTTTGGTAATTTTTTTCCCCTGCAGCGATGTTGGTATAGGCGGTTTGGACGGGAAGGGGGGAGTACTGAGATATATATATATATATATATATATACTGTATATATATATACTGTATATATATACATACAGTATAATACTTTTGTATGATAATTGGAAAATAATAAAGAGTTATAAAAATAAATAAATGACATCTTAAGGAAATGTATGCCATTTGGAAAGTACAGTAAAGAAATGAGGGTAATATGGGTTCCTGTGAGTCTTAGCCATTTCCCTATTTCCATATTGATCTATTCTTTTACCATGAGCTACGGTGCCTCCTCTCGGGCACTGTTATTAAATGGCATTTGGGGCAGCCATGTCTGACCTCAATCAACCCTTTTGTGAATGAAGAAAAAAACCAAACACTTGGGCGACCTGACTGACTTGGCAGAGATAATTGACATAAACATTGTATGGCCGCTTGAAGGACACATGTTCATGCTTGTATAACAGATCCATCTTGTATGGATCCTTGGGGTACGGACACACATGTCGTCAATGCTGCAGATACTTTGTGGCGGAATTATGTGCCAAAAACTCACAGCATTTGCAGTAGCAGCAAAGTGCATGAGATTTCAGAAGTCTCGGCCACATGCTGCAGAGACAACCTCCCATGTAATGCTACTTTCACATCTGTGTTTTTGCCTAATCTGGCAGGGCTCAGCAAAAACACTTCCGTTTTTGATAATCCCACCGGCTGCATCCGTTATGAACGTATCCGGTTGTATTATCTTTAAAATAGCAATGACGGATCTGGCATTAAAACCATTGTAAGTCAATGGCTGCCAGATCCGTTTTTTATTGTGTCCGTTTTGCTCTGCATCCCATGCCGGACAGAAAACCGCTGCTTGCATTCCGTTCAGTTGAGTTTTGTCCCCATTAACAATGAATGGGGACAACACTGATGCTTTTTTCGCCAGCATGGAGATACTCTGTCGAATCTCAATACCGGAAAAGAAAAATGCGAAATGTGAAAGTAGCCCAAATTGACTTGCACTAGGAGTTTCAATCTGTAGTATGTCCTGAAGATAGGAAATCAGTAGTAAAATCCTGGAAAACCCCTTTAAGTTAATTAGTGTTAAGAAGGTACACCGCTTTAGACAATTACCAGTTGTTAAAAGACTCCCTGGACAATAAGCCAAACACACTATCTGCAAATGCTGGGACCTCCAGGTATCAGCTGTAATCTGTGGGGCAACCTGGTTTCCGTGCAGTGCTACAATAAGGAATAGAGGACCCCACCATTAAGGCTACTTTCACACTAGCGTTTTTAAATTCCGGTATTGAGTTCTGTCATAGGGGCTCAATACCGGAAAAAAAACGCTTCAGTTTTGTCCCCATTCATTGTCAATGGGGACAAAACTGAACTGAAGACAACGGAATGCGCTGGGCGCTGAGGAGGAATCGTCATAGCGGCGCACCTCCTGGGCATGAAGACGTGCGGCCTGCCTGCCTGGAGTATGTAAGTATGTATGTGTTTGTGTGTATGTGTATGTATGTATGTCTGTATATGGTACTGTGTGACATGTGTGGGGCCGGACGGGGTTCCGGCCCCACACATGTCCCTGCGGCAGTCCGGATCCGACGGCACCCTTCACCCGCCGGATCCGGACTGCCGCTAGTGTGAAAGAGGCCTAACTCAGAATTCTCTGACAATGGATTTTCTACTAGACAATACCTTTAATATGGCAGCCATAGCTATGGGCCAGTACCGTGTATCCAGGTGTATCAGATTTCATTATAGACTAAGATGGAAACAATCAGATAAAAAATTGTGGCATGCTTCATCGTATGCTGTATTAGGTATGTATTTTTACATCATGAAGGAGGCTGTCCCATTTTTTTCAAACCAGCACCCAGATCTTAATATTTTTGAAATTGCATGTACCTAAAAAATTTACTATAGCCACTGAGTAAGGCCTCTTTCATTTCTATGGGTCTGAAAAAAATACTGACAGCACATCGTGTGCTGTCCCTATCCGTATGTCCGTTCCGTAGCCCCGCAAAAAAATAGAACGCCCTATTCTTGTCCGTATTACGGATAAGGATAGAACTGTTCTGTTAGGGGCCAGCTGTTCCGTTCTGCAAAATACGGAACGCACACGGATGCCATCCGTTGTTTTTGCGGACCGCAAAACAAAACGTTCATGTGAAACTAGCCTAACGGGTATATTAGATGGCATAGTGATCACTTCTCCCCATGCTGCGGAGGACATCGTTGCATATGATAGCAGCAGTATCCTCAGCAAGCGAGCAGGCGATTGCCGGGAGTAAACCTCTCCCTCCCAATAATTGTCTGTGTGTCCGGGGTGTCTAACGCACCTTATTCACTGTGAGCAATCACTTATTGAGACGGAAGTACATGCTCAATTCCATCCTTCAACTGCCACCAGCTGCAGCAGAAAGGACACACTCTGTCAGCTTGATATACATCTAGTAGAGCAATGAATGGGGAGATCTCTGGATCCATGTGAGGTACAGGGCTGATTCTAAGCTTGTTAGAAAGAGATTGTCATGTACTATTATATTGGATTTTCTTTTTTTTTTACCTTACTCATGGGATAACCCTTTTAAGTCCATGAGACTCCTATTTACGCATAATGGCATATCTTTCATTTATGATATATTGTTACCATTTGTATGTATGGAAGAGCAATATTCTAAACAAGAAATATTTTTGGTTTTGTGTCATCTGAGATTGTTGGGATGTGATGGTTTTTACTAGGATTACTGGGTGTGGTTTTTGGGGTATTTCGGAGGTGGGTCTGAGGTCTAATAGTAATGAACGAGGTGGGTGTTGCAGTGTAGTGAAATGAGTAGTATTGGAAGGCACTGGGCTTTAGTAGCAGACACTTGTTTTTATCAATCATTGTGTCAGCTTCTTTACTGTCCTAGGCTGTCTCTGGCTTCCAAAGCGGCCGGCCACCTGTCCCAACTCTCCATGGATGTCTGTCACTGCCACTCTGACCTCACTGGGGGTGGGACAGCAGTCGGAAGAGCAGCCTGGGATAGGAGATAGGAAGTGTTTGCGTGACTATGTGTTTCTTTGTGTGAATTTATGAGTGTTTTTACAACTTACATATTGTAGAACTTACTGTTGTGATCTGATGAGTCTTAAAGGGTAGCTATAACGTTAATAGGGTATATATGGCCACTTGTAATTGACTCAGTGATTGTGTTGGGTCAGCACTATTCATAGACCAAAAGCAGCAAGTAGAATCCTGCAGTAGGGGCATCAGGGAAAATGTATGTATACGGCTTTGATCATGAGGTGAGTACCGGTATCTGCCTTCTACGCTGCAAATATTCCTTTCCTGTAGCATTCATTCTATGTTCTCTCAATGTCCTGCTGTCTTGTCTTCTATGTTTCTGACCATACAATGTCTTCATCCAGGGATCAGCAGAGTCCTACACTAGTCGTCCGTCCGATTCTGATGTGTCCCTAGAAGAAGACAGAGAGGCTTTACGAAAAGAGGCAGAACGCCATGCTCTAGCACAACTGGAAAAAGCAAAGGTAAAACAAGCGTTGAGAGACTTTGAGTCTTGGGTAGAGGTGAACTTATCTGATGGAGAAAGCTGTTTTATTCATCAAGTTTTCTTGTCTCCTCACAGACCAAGCCGGTGGCTTTTGCAGTACGGACGAATGTAGGATATAACCCGGCCCCTGGAGATGACGCTCCAGTGCAAGGGATGTCCATTAATTTTGATCCCAAAGACTTCCTTCACATCAAGGAGGTATGACATTAATAGATATATGGATCCAGTCACCCATACAAATAGCAAGTTTCTCCATGAGCCGATTGCAGAGTGTTTTATGGCTGACTAAATACCGCACTATACCATATGGATTATGGCTCACATTTGTAAGAAATGTGTGTGATCTGGTGACACAATGTACATATACCATACCTAGGTTTACTTTATGATTGTAACGTCTATTGAGATCAGTAACTCAATCTAGAAGTTCATGGAGTTCATAGACTGGAAACCACTTGCTTTTATTCCGCTGTGCGTCAGCAATCTGTACAGTACTTACAAAACAGCTGATGGCAGTATGCTCCTTACTAACCTACGCAAGGCCTGTCCTTGTCTTGTGTCAGGTATACATTTATACCGCTAATCCTATAGCAATTATCTAAGTCCATTAACAGAAACTGACACAAAAAGCAATGCAAACATCCAAACAGATTCATTGCAGGAAGCAGGTTCATTGGTTGGACCAATATATATGATTAACCAGTGTACAGTTTCAAGAAAAAGTAAATGAACCCTTTGGAACTACTTGGATTTCTGTATTGGTTACTAAAAATGTGGAATTACAGAGAAACAAAATGTAACTAAACTAGGATAGGCCCCTTTGTACCGACTGACTAATCAGGCAATTATTCGGAGCAAACCGCTTGTTCCCAATAACTACCTGATCGTGAGAGGGGATGAGAGCTGAATTTACACGCAGCAATCACCTCATTGAAGGGAGTGGCCTAATTGCAAAACAATATCTGCTGCTCAAAAACTATGATTTTGGTATCCACATCAACAATGTCTTCACCCCATTAAGGAGCGTTTGCTCGTTCATTGGGTGATCGATGGCAACTTTACTGTAGATGTTTAATAAAAGGCATGAGCGCTGTAGCTGTACACTTTACTTATTTCAGTGGTTCTTGCCACAATGTTAATTAGACCAGTAGTATAATAGGGCTAAATACTATGGGGGAGATTTATCCAATTAGTTTATAGTAGAACTGGCTTAGCAACCAATCAGATCCTACCTTTCATTTTCCAAAGGGGCTGTGAAAAATGAAAGGTGGAATCTGATTGGTTGCTCTGGGCAACTAAGCCAGTTCTACTTTACACCAGTTTGATAAATCTCCCCCTATATGTACCAATCCTATCTCTGCTCAACACAACCGATGGTCTCAAACACCGTTTTTCAGAACAATGGAAATCTATGGGCATATTCAAATGACGAGTGAATAACAGCCTTCCAAAAATAGGGCATGTCCTATTTTTGGCTCTTTTCCAAGACTGAAAGCTCCCATACAATGGAAACGGGATGTTTTTAATGTCCTTGTTTCAGAAAGTACCTGTTTAAAAAAAATGGCTGTTAAAAATTTACCATTTTGCCCCTTTTTTTAATGGTCGTGTGAATGTAGAAAATAATGTACAGTGTAGAAAATAAAATAAGAAAAAGGTATGTCCAAACTTTTGACTGGTACTATACACGCAAAACAAAGGTATTTTTTATGTCCATTACATTTTCCCTTTTGGTAGCGCCTCCTGCTGTTTATCCTTCTGGTCCACCTTCTCCTGCATTCAGAGATGGACTCACATGCTCAGTAGATTCCCTTCCCATCCGCTCAGTGCTGGAGTAGAGATCTCAGAGAGAAGCAGATTAAGCAGCCCAGGCACCTTTCATTCATGCATCCCTACTTCAAAATTCATAGAAATATAGAGCAATATTTCT
Source organism: Rhinella marina (assembly GCA_900303285.1). Lineage (NCBI taxonomy): Eukaryota > Metazoa > Chordata > Amphibia > Anura > Bufonidae > Rhinella > Rhinella marina. The sequence goes on from ONZH01014531.1 coordinate 618,972, forward strand.
CTCTAGACGAATTTCTTCTCTAGAAGAAATTGTGGGAGTATTACATACCACATGTATCTCTGGGGCTATATGTGAGTCCTTCAGATAAGGGATAAGATAAGTATAATCAGATTGTATAGATATAGATTAGATAAGTTTTAAATTTGTGGATAACCCCTTTAATGATCAATGCAGAATTCCAGGTAATTCGAAAGGGTTCACTTACTTTTTCTTGCAACTATGTAAACATATAGGATTCATTAACCCCTTCCTGACCAGCGCCGTACTAGTACGGCGCTGGCCGGGACTTTAAAGATGGCGCCCGCTCTTGCACGGAGCGGGCGTGATGGCCGCGGGTGACCTGCATATCCAACTAGCAGGCACCCGCGGCTAACGTCCGCGACCGGCTAACGTGCCGATCGCTGACATTTAACCCCTTCTTCCGGTATGCTTCCGGTATTGCTCCGGCTCCCCCGTGTGGCGATCGGAGGAGCCGGAGCGTGCCTGCAGCAGCCCCTGTCGTACAGCCCATGCCTGTAATAGGGCTCCATAGGAAAGCACTAAAATCATCATAGACTCCAATGTAAGTGCATTGGAGTCTATGATATAAGCAATCAAATGATTGCTTCTTATAGTTCCCTATGGGAACTATAAAAAAGTGTAAAAAAAAAAGTTTTTTTTTTTAAAAATAAAAAAAAACCTAAAAGTTCAAATCACCCCCTTTTCACAAAAATAAAAATAAATGTATTAAAAAAAATTAAAAAATACACATCATGGGTATCACCGTGTGCAAAAACGCCCATATTATAAAAAATATATATATCTATTTCCCATACGGAAAAAAGCGAAATGGAAAAAAGCGTTAAAATGGCCGATTCACCATTTTTTGTCGCTTTAAAAAAAAATTTAAATAAAAAGCAATCAAAAAGCCACACACACCCCAGAATGGTATCAATAAAAAGTTCAGATCGCCCCGCAAAAAATGAGCCCCCATACAGCTCCGTACACATAAATACCAAAAAGTTATAGGGGTCAAGAACTGAAGAAAAAAAAAAAAGTCCAACTTTCTAATTATTTTATCACTATCAAAATGCAAGAAAAACTATACATATTCGGTATCGCCGGAGTCATACTGACCAGTAGAATGAAAGTAACTGGTCAGTTTTAACGCACATCGAACGCCGTAAATAAAAAACCCGTAAAACTGTGGCGGAATTGCGGTTTTTTTTGCAATTTCACCCGATTTAGAATTTTTTTCCTGCTTCCCACTACACCATATGCAATATTAAATGGTGGCGTTGGAAAGTACAACTTGTCCCGCAAAAAACAAGCTCTCATACAGCTACGTGAACAGAAAAATAAAAAAAGTTATGGCTGTATCAAGGCAGGGAGCGCAAACAAAACGAAAACGCAAAACCGAAAAAACCTCCGGGGCTGAAAGGGTTAAAGGGGTTATCTGAAGTCTAAAAGATCCCCCCCCCCAATTGCCCAGGCCCCTCTTATACATTATGCTCCCCTGCGTCACTCCGGTAGATCCAGGAGAGCATAATGTATAAGAGGGGCCTGGGCATTGGAGAGGATCTTTTAGGCTTTGGATAACCCCCTTTAACATCATTTACGCAGTCACTACCATAAATCATAGTCATAGCTAGGGTCTACGTCACTTAAGGTCTGTAAATAGGTGAGGTAGAGTAGCACCTGGAGCACATACTCCAGCAGCCCCTGTCAAACAGTTCGGTAGCTCACATACAGCCTGACCCTGATGATATGTGGTTTTAGGTTTAAAATATTATTTCACAATGAATATTTATTGCTATGTTTTTACATTGTTGCTTGATTACAATTTTAGTTACTTTGAGCTTCTCTCTGCATAACTTCACAATGAGAAAAGTACTGCTTAGTAAGAAACACAGCTCTCGATATTAATACAGGCCAAGGGTCTTCCATTAATTTGCCTTTTTATTGACCACCATTCCCAGAAATATAATAATGATTGGTGGATTGGACGAGCAGTGAGGGAGGGCTGTGAAGTTGGTTTCATCCCTTCTCCTGTCAAGTTGGAACATATGAGAATGCTTCAGGAACAGAAGATGCGACAGAGCCGGCTCAGTACCAGGTGAATACTTTGGGTCTGTTATAGGAAATATAAGGGTCCATTCAGACGTCCGAAGTTCGGGGTCCAAATCTGTTCTGCAATTTTGCGGAACGGGTGTGGACCCATTCATTTCAATGGGGCCATAAAAGATGCGGGCAAAACACTGTGTCCTGTCAGCACCTGTAGTTCTGCTCCGCAAAAAAGATAGAGCATGTCTTATTCTTGTCTTCTACCACACGGCCCACCATCTGCAGTCTGCAAAATGCGGAACGCACACAGCAGGTGTCGTGTTTTGCGGATCTGCAAAACACTTGCAGACGTGTGAATGGATCCTAAGTTAGAGTCCAATATTACAAATATAAGTAGAGTCCAGTATAGTAGGCACTGATTTCATTTCTCCATATTCTACCTTGCAGTAAATCCATTGGGAATTCGAACAGTCTAGGTGATGTGGGTGGTGGCACCCGTAGACCAACTCCTCCAGCAACAGGTGAGAGATGTGTTCTGTTGTCCTCTGCCTAAATGATACCAACAAAGCATAACCACTCAGTCCCTCTGCTTAGTACTCCGTCAGCTCAAATCATTACAGAATCTTCCTGAGAGTAAATAGGATGTGGAGCTTGACTGTTATTTTCTTTATCCATCATATACAATCAATATGTTTTATGGAGAATATGAATTGGTGCCTACAGTTCAAGCTGGACACAGGCTAGCAGATCCTACTATGATTAGGGCAGGTTCCCATCTGTGCCGCAGCAGTATTTGCTGGTATTTATGCTGGATAGCCGCTGGATCCCAGTCGGATCCCATTATAGGCAATGAGGATGCGGCGGTATCCAGCTATGCCAGATATGGTAACAGACTACTGGATTACCTTTAGCTCAGAATGTAGCCTTACCAGGCAAATATACTTTTGCCTCTGCCTCTGTACAGGCATATGTAGATAATTCTAGGAGATCATTGAACACTTGAAACAAACAGAATGATCAGATGTTAATGGACAATAGATCCAAGGGGTTGGACATTAAAGCGATTACAGATATTGAAGACCTATCTTCTGGATAGGCAATCAGTATCAGAATGGTGGGAATCCACCACCCACAACCCCACTAATCAGCTATTTGGGGGCTGCTGTAGCATCAGAGGATAGGTAATCAATATCTGTAGCCCGGAGAACCCCTTTAATGATGCTTTGGTTTTCCACAGAGCGGCCAATTATCCACCTTCCACTATTGAGATAACATGCATATTCATTGAACTTGAACATGAGAGAGTTAAAGGGGTTTTCCGAGTTATATATATTGATGACCTATCCTCAGGATAGGTCATCAATATCAGATCGGTGGGGGTCCGACACCTGGCACCCCCGCCGATCAGCTGTTTTAAGAAGAGGCGCGCGCCATATCAGCGCTGCCTCCTCTTCACTGTTTACATGCTGGCCGACGGGGGTAGTGGTGAGTAGGTGTAATTACACCTAACTGCCCCATTCATTTCTATGGGAAGAATCGCTCCCATACAAGTCTATGGAAGCGATTCTTCCCATAGAAATGAATGGGGCGGTTAGGTGTAATTACACCTACTCACCACTACCCGTTACGGCCAGCATGTAAACAGTGAAGAGGAGGCAGCGCTGGTATGGCGCGCGCCTCTTCTTCAAACAGCTGATCGGCAGGGGTGCCAGGTGTCGGACCCCCACCGATCTGATATTGATGACCTATCCTGAGGATTAGGTCATCAATATATATAACTCGGAGAACCCCTTTAAGGGTTATAGTTGTCGACCAAATAGTTGACTTCTATCTAATGTGTATGTGAGGGCCATACAAAGATCCTAGATATATCCTATCAAAATAGCTCTGAAAATGTAAATTGGGGATACCTGACATTCTCTTCTACCTTGACTAATTTTTCTTGTATTTTTTGGACACCCCACCACACCACCTTACCCAAACTGTTTTTCTTCTTAATTTTAATGTTTCTACATTCCTTTGCCTTTTTAATCTTGGTTCCATTTTCTTTCTTTTCTTTTAGGGCTCATTCAGACGGCTGTATGTGTATATGTATGCGGATCTGTTTTTTTGTGGATTACATACTGACCCATTCACTTCTATGGGACCTTTTTTTCCATTTCATGGCTCTGCAAAACAAATGAAACATGTCCTATGCTTGTCAGTGAAAATCAGGACATAGCCCCATTGAAGTCTATGGACCCGGAAAAGAAATGGAATGCTATCCGTTTTTTTTGCGGACATGTTGAACTGTCCGCAAAAAAAGGATCCGTATTTTTGCGGACATCATACAGCCGTCTGAATGAGCCCTTACCCTAATGTCTTATTCACACAGTCAGTGTTCGGTCAGTGATTTCCATCAGTGATTGAGTCCAAACCAGGTGCGGCTCTAAACACAGAACATGTGCAGATCTTTCCCTTATACCTTATGTCTGTGGAGGCTCCAATCCTGGTTTTGGATCACAATAACTGATGGAAATCACTGACCAAAACACTGACATGTCATTGAGAGCCCATTCTGATGGCCGGATGTGTTTTGCGGTCCACAAATTGCAGATCTGCAAAACACGGAACGCACACAGCCAGTACTATGGTAGAGATGCCTATTCTTGTCTGCAGTTGCAGACGTTGTGCTGGGCCCCTCACAGGTCATATATGACCTCTGCTCCCCGCTCCTGTTCTCCGCTGCTGCTTTTTTCTGCACACGGATGAAAACATCCGGAGTCGGGGGAGCAGCAAATGGCAGGAGGTGACGGGGACTAGCCTCCCTAGCATTGCAGGTGATGCTAAGGAGGATCGTCACCGTCCCTGTCTGCTATTGGCTGCTCCCCCCAACTGTGCAGGGAGAAGTAGCAGCGGCGGTGCGGGGACCAGGAGCGGCGCCAGGAGTGGGGTATATATATTACCTGTGAAGGGCCCGGCACATGGGGGGAGGGGGGGTCAGAAGTCGGATAACCCCTTTAACACTCTGGCATTATATTCTTTATATTTATTACCCCATATCCCATCTTCTTTCTCATCTATACACTCCCATCTCTTCATCTTCAGGTCCTTTGGAAACTCAATTAGTTTATGATGTAGATGCTGTTGATTTAGAATATGATGAGCCAGAACCTCAGTCAGTCCATCAAACACCCCACACCAGCACGGGGAGCGTAACAACCCCCCCGTCCGCTACCAAACGTGTCCCTTTCTTTAAGAAGGTAACCGGTCGCATACCCATCGTTACCACTAACCTTAGCTATCCTCAAAGTTTGCAGTTTTGGTCAAACAACCCTAATACAGGATTGTTCAAATCTGATAACACAAAGCTTGTGTTTGCACCTGTTTATGTGCAGGAAGTGTGACGTGTTCTGTTTTCTTGTAGTTGTTTGTGCTTAAAAGCCTGTTGTGCTCTGTAAAATGTATGTAAACTGACATGAGGTGTATATGTAAATTCTTCTTGTTACTCTGATGTGAATAGGGTTAGCTTCATACCAAATTTATATATGACTTAAAGGGGTTGTCTCACTTCAGCAAATTGTATTTATTATGTAGAGAAAGTTAATACCAGGCACTTACTAATGTATTGTGATTGTCCATATTGCCTCCTTTGCTGGCTGGATTCATTTTCCCATCACATTATACACTGCTCGTTTCCAGGAGTTACGACCACCCTGCAATCCATCGGCAGCGGCCAGGCATCAATACTGTAGGAAAAGGTAACAGCCTCTCTGGTGACTGTGACCATGGGAGAGGGTATAGACATGCATGTACAGCAGATCCCGTCCCAGTCATGTCATATCTGCGCTGCAGTGGTGGTCGTGACCCCGGATATGAGCAGTGTATAATATGATGGACAAATGAATCCAGCCAGCAAAGGAGGCGATATGGACAATGACAATACATTAGTAAGTGCCTGGTATAAACGTTATCTACCTGATAATTACTGTTTGCTGAAGTGAGACAACTTATTTAAAACAATAAGAGTGCAAAATTCTACTGTACAATACCTATAGAGTTGCAAAGGACAATTATATACAAAGAAGAGCCACATACTACTAATTTTCTGGTTCCATCTGCATTATTTAGTGGATGCAACTATAACCTGCTATTACTTATAATATAGACATGCTCTAGTCTGAAAGGAGCCCATCCAAATGACAAGTTCCCTATAATGGGTACACAGTGAAGTCCCTTGTCAAAATTCATGGTGTAATTTCCTACTTTTTGCCAAATACTGAGTGTACAGTGATTGTACAGTTTGTTCCAGGCAGTCAATTATTGGCCACGCGTCAGCCATTACAATATGGCCCAATGTACTGTAGATGTGATTGTATTGTACAGGATGGGAGGAAATTAAATTTAGGCAAGAACATGTATCTGTATTTCCTGAAGTTGTCATAGAAAAGACAGTATTGGATCAGAGTGGATCATTTGTAGCAGTAAAAAGCACATTCACAAGTTTTCATTGCTGACCCAATTATGAAGGCAGGGTCCCCTTGACTTTCCTCCCATATCAGATGGGGACTTTTCCTAAATCATAGCTTTACCACTGTTTAAAGTGGATTATAGGTAATATGAAAAAAATATAAAAACCTCAATCAAATACTTGTTGCATTAGGCCCCTTTCACACGAGCGGGAGACTCTGACGTCTCCCGCATTGTGTGCCGTGTACTGAACTCCCGGCACTGAACGGGGTTACATAGCATTATACTGATTTATGATGCTATGTAACCCTTACAGTTCTGGAATGTGTTGGATAACATTGTCAGCATTATCCTACACATTCCAGAACTGTAAGGGTTACATAGTATCATAAATCAGTATAATGCTATGTAACTCCCGTTCAGTGCCGGCAGTTCAGTACACTTCACACAATGCGGGAGACGTCCGAGTCGCCCGCTCGTGTGAAAGGGGCCTAAAGGGGTTGTCCATTCTGTTCTCACAATAGGCTATCACTAGCTGAGCGTCAGGCAGGGATGGACTGGCCATAGACCGAAATTTCCTAGTGGGCCAATGTCCAGGGGGCCCCCTGAGCCCTCCTCTGGAACATAATGATTTGATGCTCCCAGAGTTAATTAACAATGGGAGCATCAGGTACCACAAGTTCCCTCCTCAGTTCAACTGTATGACCATTATCAGGATGGTGATACAGTTAAATACTGAGGATGGCACAAGAGCCCATTTCTTCCTGTCCTGCCGTTCACTCCCATAGAGGCAGTTTGCTGATGATACAGGGACACAGGCATCTAAGGCCTCAGGGTGGAAGAGGCCTGCACGGCAGATTGTATGGACGACCCCACCAACTTGTGTTAGCACTGCCTACTTGCCGTTTTTTCCAGTGCCACTTTAAGCCCCCCAGCAGCGGGGGGTCAAACATACCATACCCTGCTCGTTCGCTCATCAGAATCTTTTTGGCGGTTTAAAAATCCTCATTTGTCGCTGGCAGATCGTGCTGTGTAATCATGGTCAGCTGCTGGCAACAATGATTCAGTATACTCTCCTCCGCTAGCGAACAGGCGATTGCTGAGAAGGAATGCTTCCTTCTGGACAATCACCTGCTTCATCTGCAGGTGTATGTAATAGGACTCTTAGTAAAGACTGGTCAACCCCTTTAGGCCCCTTTCACACGGGCGAGATTTCCGCGCGGGTGCAATGCGTGATGTGAACGCATTGCACCCGCACTAAATCCTGACCCATTCATTTTAATGTGGCTTTTCACATGAGCGTTTTTTTCACGCATCACTTCTGCGTTGCGTGAAAAACGCAGCATGTTCTATATTCGGTGTTTTTCACGCAGAACTGGCCCCATTGAAGTGAATGGGTCTGCGTGAAAATCGCATTGCATCCGCACACAAGTGCGGGTGCAATGCGGTTTTAACGCATGGTTGCTAAGAGATGTTGTTTGTAAACATTCAGGTTTTTTGCACGCGCGTGATAAACGCATCAAAACGCTTCGCACCCGCGCGGAAAAAACTGAAAGAACATACGCAATCGCAGTCAAAACTGACTGCAATTGCGTGCGGATTTGGTGCGGATGCGTGCGGATTTTCCTGAACGCATCCGGACCAAATCCGGACACGCTCGTGTGAAAGGGGCCTAATGAGGTAAAATGTCATTATCATGCTTATAAAAACATAGAAAGATCTTCTAAGATTAGCAGAAAACAGCACCACTCTTGTCCGTGGGCTGTGGTTGGTATTGCAACTTATCCCCAACCACCTGAGGAGGGCTGTGCAGCAATACTAGACAAAGCCTATGGACAAGAGCACTGCTGTTTATTGAAAAAAGGATTTGTCATATCTCAGACAACCACATTAATAGTATGAGAGTTATATATCTGCATCACCCACTGTGTATCCTGTATAAATGCACACGCATGTCATATAATTAATGCAATAACACGCATGGTTTGTTTTCGTCTCTCCCCTCTACCCTTTCCCTCCTTTCTCATCTTCCTACTGTTCACAACCCGTCACTCTTTCAACTCTTTCAACCTCCAACCCTTCATTTTTTTAACGTCTCTTTGCCCTCATCTATTACACCCATCATCCTCCCCACTTGTCACCGCTAAATAGCCAAACAGAGGCAGAAGTCAGTAAGTAACTGCATATGTCTTGCCTCTATTTGTTCACCTGTCTGGTTTTGATGTGGTGTATGTTCTGTGAATACTGCATGCTGTGAAGTGTCTGTGGACAGTAGATTTGAGATGAAGCAGATTTGCATGATACTTGGTGCATAAAGGTACTGGACAGCATGAGAGATATGACCGGGTCTTTCTCTTACAGACTGAGCACATCCCTCCATATGACGTGGTTCCATCCATGAGGCCAATCATTTTAGTTGGACCCTCACTGAAAGGATATGAGGTATTAAGGAAACATCTATAGATATCAGTGGAATTCCACCATTAAAAAATGTCAATGAAAAGTTGAGTAAATGTGTGCATTTAGTATAGATTTAAGGGGGTTGTCTTTTATTAAAAAGGACCTGTCACCACAACATGCAATGCAGACATAATATTGTAGAGCAGGAGGCGAGCTGTTATCAGTGACTGACAGCTACAGTATCTCACAAAAGTCAGTACACCCCTCACATTTTGGTAAATAATTTATTCTATCTTTTCATGGGATAACACTGAAGATCTGACACTTTGATACAATGTAAAGTCGTCAGTGTACAGCTTGTATAACAGTGTAAATTTGATGTGCCCTCAAAATAACTCAACACACAGCCATTAATGTCTAAACTGCAGACAACAAAAGTGAATACACCTCTAAGTGATAATGGCCAAATTGATCCCAATTAGCCATTTTTTCTCCCTGATGTCATGTGACTCCTTAGTGTTACAAGGTCTCAGGTGTGCTCTCACACTCTCTCATACTGGTCACTGGAAGTTCAACATGGCACCTCATGGCAAAGAACTCTCTGAGGATCTGAGAAAAAGAATTGCTGCTCTACATAAAGATGGCTGTACATTGTATTAAAGTGTCATATCTTCAGTGTTGTTCCATAAAAAGATATTAACAAAATATTTACAAAAATATGAGGGGTGTACTTTTGTGAGATACTGTATCTATGTATACACTTGTACAGAGAATGCCATCAATCACTGATAACATTTTTCCCGTGTACTGAGTGCTGTTCATGGGGGGTGGTCGTAAGTTAGAAAAAGCAGAGATGTAAATGTATAGATTCTAGGGTTTACTGAACCTTTTCCCACAAACTATATATCAATCTGCTCAGCTCCTCTTGGTCTATAACAGGGGTCAGCAATCTACAGGACAACAGCTGTTGTGAAACTACAAATCCCAGCATGCTCCATTCATTTTTATGAGAGGTATGAGAAGAGCAGAGGAAGTATGCATGCTAGGAGTTGTAGCTTCACAAACGAGTGCCGGAGGTTGCCTACCCCTGCTCTATAACATGATGCCTGCAGATTACACTGCTTTTTCTGGTGTCAGGTCCTCTTTAAATGATGTCCTCTCCTCAGTAGAAGACACCACCTGCTGATCAGCTATTTGGGTGTATCTCCGTCACTCGAACTACACAAGACTATCAATTGTGTACAGAGCTCTATTCTGCTGTCTGACAGGTTGCCTGGTGCTTCACAAGGGCCCGTTCACACGACCGTGTGAACAGGTCCGCACCTATTCCGCAAATTTGCGGAATAGGGGCGGCCCATTCACCTCTATGGGCAGCACGCTATCTTGCTGAGCCGTAGCTCCGTGCCGCGGCTCAGCAAGAAAAGATAGAACATGTCCTATACTTGTCCGTACGCACGGACGAGTATAGGCATTTTCAATGGGGCCGTCCGGCGTGTGTTCCGCAGCGCTCGGCCACCGTATTTTTGCGGGTCCGCAGTAATGAGGACCCCCAAAAATACGGCCGTCTGAACGGGGCCTTAGTCTAAAGTTGATCACAATGGACAATTTTATCTAAAACGAACATTCGTCAGGTGAAATTTAACAATGAATGATCATTTTAGCCGACATATGATGGACCATTATAGTCTAAAAAGAAGTCGGCAGCGTTTAATATTTTCATCCAGTAGTTGGATGAAAGATCTTTCGTCCATCGCCCGGTTTCATTGAACATGTATGGGCTGTTTCATTAAGGCCCCTTCCACATGAGCGTCACGGATTCAGTCCGGACGCGTTCCGGAAATCTTGCACCAATCCACACGCAATCGCAGTCAGTTTTGACTGCGATTGCGTACGTTCGTTCAGTTTTTTCCGCGCGGGTGCGATGCATATGGATGGATTTCGCACGCGCAGGATAAAAAACTGAATGTTTACAAACAACATCTCTAAGCAACCATCGGTGAATCACGCATTACATCCGCACTTGCGTGCGAATTTCACGCAGACCCATTCACTTCAGTGGGGCCAGGGCTGCGTGAAAAACGCAGAATATAGAACATGCGTGAAAAAATTCACCCATGTGAAAAGACCCATTGAAATGAATGGGTCAGGATTCAGTGCGGGTGCAATGCGTTCGCATCACACATTGCACCTGCGTGGAAATTTTGCTCGTGTGAAAGGGGCCTAAGTGTTACGACCGATATGGGCTCAAGTGTGTATGGTTGTGTCTGTGAAACAATCATTCACCAGATGTTTGTCAAACCACTGTTCAACCATTAACCAACTTCTATGTAATGTTTATGGCTACCTTTAGTTTCGAAGCCTGCCTACCCTATCAGTCGGCCACACAACTAACCGCTATGTTTCCACACTACCCCATAAACATGCATGCTCACTCAAGCATGCATGTTTATCAATCAGGACATGGCAAAACGCTGTTGTCAGACACTAGACATCCATAGCCTTAGGAGGTGCAGGTGGGGCATGTGCCCTGGGTATCAAGGAACATGCCTTTCTGCCTCGGCAGTGTATTTAGATACACAACTATGGCAGCAAACTGACTCTTTGCTCCAGGTAAAGTAAAACCTACCTAGGACCTCTTTATTACGTTCTCCTTCTCCATCTTCTTCTAGCTCTCCGTTTGTCTTTAGCTTTATTTGTACCTTGCTTTTCATTAATTTATCATATTCACTCAATTGTGTGTATCCTATTCAATTCATGTGATAAGCTGGCCATACACATTAGATGTATGCGGGTCAAATCCGCCAATTTCAGCAGAACCGACCAGCCAGAAGTATGGGGGCGTCCTCACTCTTCGCTGACGGCAGATGTTGGGGGAGATTAGGATTGAGCATGTTGGATTTCAACTGCCCAATCCTTGGGCAGCGGCTTTCTCCCCTTCTCTGTACGGAGACCACATGCTTGCTCAGCCGGGCGGAGGGGATCGTGAGCATTAGCTGTCAGACGAATGAGCACTCAGCCAACAACTATCTTAAGTGTATGGTCGGCCTTATTCCTTCTTTTTGGAAGTTGCTAGTCTACAGTTACACAATATCTCTTTATATTCCTGCAGGTCACAGATATGATGCAGAAGGCTTTGTTTGACTTCTTGAAGCATCGCTTTGATGGAAGGTATTCAGCCTCTTGAATGTTGATTTGTGAATAGTAGTTTATAAGCGGATAAACCTCATAAAGTCAGGAAATCTCATAAAATTAGTAACCAAAAAAGTAACATACCACGGCTGAGATAAGGAAACATACAGATAAGGCCGGTTTCACACGACCGTGTTTCACAGCCCGATACGGGCCGTGAAAGCCCGACCTGTGCTCCTCCAGAGGACGGGAGCGCACGGCGTCATTGGTTGCTATGACGCCGTGCGCTTCCTGAGACAGCCGCCGTACAGTGAAACACTGTATACGAGCGTGTACAGTGTTTCACTGTACAGCGGTGGCCTCAGGAAGCGCACGGCGTCATAGCAACCAATGACGCCGTGCGCTCCCGTCCTCTGGAGGAGCACAGGTCGGGCTTTCACGGCCCGTATCGGGCCGTGAAACACGGTCGTGTGAAACCGGCCTAATGTATATAAAGTTGTCATTTCTTAAACGACATGAATTAAAGGGGTTCTCCAGGAATTAAGAAAATGAAAAGACTTAAATGCTACTTCATTATAAATATATTCCCAAATACCTTTCATTAGTTATAATCACTCGTTTTGTCTGGGGAGCAATCATTAGGAGAAATAAAATGGCCGCCGTCCTATTAGTACACACAGAACCTGTCCTAATCACACAGCAGGACAAGTTACTCCACAACACTTAGGTCAAGAGCCGAGTCATCCTCCTGTCTGCTCTGCTTGTCAGGGGTTATGATCCTGAATACAGGTGAATCTCTGTGGGAATAATGATGATGAGGAGACATGAGAGGAGGTGGGGATGTGACTGATGAGCAGCAGCACTTGTCTGCAGTCTCCATTACCGCCGTCTGTCCTGTCCGTTTTCTCTGTACTTCATGTCTCTTCTTGAACTAAATTCCCCAGAGATTTGTCTAAAGTTCTTATCATCTCTATTCATGATCATTATCCCTGACCAGTAAGGCAGAGAGGAGGATGAGGCAGCTCTTTACCTCAGTGATGTGAAGTAACTTGTCCTCCTGTGTGATTAGGACAGGTTCTGTGTGAACTAATGGGACGGCGGCCATTTTGTTTCTCCTAATGATTGCTCCCTAGACAAAACGAGCCGTTATAACTAATGAAAGGTATTTGGGAATATATTTATAATAAAGTAATATTTAAGTTTTTTCATTTTCCTAATTCCCGGAGAACCCCTTTAAAGAGGACCTGTCCCCTCTCCTGACATGTCTTTTTTTAAGTAACTACTTGCATTCCCCATGTAATAAAATTCTGGAGCATCTAGTATGACTCTATGGCCACTTTCACACTAGCGTTTTTTGCGGATCTGTCATGGATCTGCAAAAACGCTTCCGTTACAATAATACAACCGTCATGAACAGATCCGGTTGTATTACGTCTTATATAGCCATTACAGATCCGTCATGAACTCCGTTAAAAGTCAATGGGGGATGGATCCGTTTTCTATTGTGCCAGAGAAAATGGATCCGTCCCCATTGACTTACATTGTGAGTCAGGACGGATCCATCTTGCTCCACATCACATCGCGGACAGAAAACCGCTGCTTGCAGAATTATTCTTTCTGCGATGGGAGCCCAACCAAACAGAACGGAATGCATTCTGGTGCTCTCCGTTTCGTTCAGTTCAGTTTTATCCCCATTAAGAATGAAGGGACAAAACTGAAGCGTTTTCTCCCGCTATTGAGATCCTATGATGGATCTCAATAGCGGAATTAAAAACGCTAGTCTGAAAGTAGCCTAAGTTATTCCAGAACTGTATTATTCATACGAGAAGTTTACAAATAAATTGCCAGCAGTCTGCAGTAAAGGTACTTCTGAATGTTACCAGTAGCGGGTGTGTCTGACTGTGTTCAGGAACACACCCCTAACTGGTAACACCCATCTGTACCTTTACTGCAAGCTGCTGACAATTCATTCATAACTTCTATTAGAAATAACAGAGGAATGGTACAACATAGGGGCCGTTCAGACGGCCATGGTATTGTGGATCCGCAAAAATACGGTTCCGCAATACCAGGGATGCCGACCAGCATGTGTTCCGCAAATTGTGGAAAACACGGCCCGGCACCCTGTTCTAAATGCCTATTCTTGTCCGCTATTGCGGACAAGAATAGGACATGTTTTATTTTTTTTGCGGAGCCGCGACTGCCCGCGATCATTGAAGTGAACGGGGCCAAATCTATTCCGCAAAATTGCGGAATAGATGAGGACCCGTTCACACGGTCATGTAATGGTCATCATAAGAATAGATGCTCCATAATTATTCTTACATCAGGAATGCAAATGATTACTAAGACAGACATATCTGGAATGGTGAAAACTGTCTACATTCTAAAACACATTGAAAACCTTGCCCTGTAGGTGACTGTAAAATCTTCTTGTTTAGGCCTCTTTCACATGAACGTTGTGTTTTGCGGTCCGCAAATTGCGGAGCCGCAAAAACGACGGATGGCATCCGTGTGCATTGCGTATTTTGCGGAACGGAACAGCTGGCCCCTAATAGAACAGTACTATTCTTGTCCGTAATACGGACAAAAATAGGACATGTTCTATTTTTTTTGCAGGCCTACGGAACGGGCACACGGTGTGCTGTCCGCATTTTTTGCGAACCCATAGAAATGAATGGGTCCGCATTTTTCATGTGAAAAATGCGGATTGGAGTCCGCAAAAAATACGTTCGTGTGAAAGAGGCCTTAGACACAGTTTTAAAAGGTTTAAGGTTGTATGTGAATGAAGTATAATCATTGTAAAATAAAAAATGCATATTTGACCAAAGTCAGGGAGCTCTACTTGATCCTCAAAGTTTTACTCTAAAAAGCACTGGAGATCCTCTGCTTTCCTTTACCAGGTGGCGGCAGAAGCCTGTGCTGACCATATCTACATGGTAACCCAGCAGCAGGAGCTCAGGAGTCACCAGGGAGATTGGATTGGAAATATTCTATACAACTACTAATGACCATGGATATTGTTCCTCATGCCTCAAAACCCATAGCAATCACTCATAGTTATATGATTTGTTGCTATGGACAACACTGCCACTTTTTCCAATTGTGTCTATCACAATGGATTGACAGCGTAGTCACCACTATAGTGAGTCATTAATGGAAGCAACTGAAGATACATAAAGGAGGGTTTTTTTAGTATTATTATTACTTCATAAAAGTGATTTTGTAATTGAAGTTAGGCTCAGTGCACATTACTTCAAAGTCCTATGTTTAAAGGGGTTGCCTCACTTCAACAAATTGCATTTATCATGAAAGTCAATACAAGGCACTTACTAATGTATACACTGCTTGTATGCAAGAGTTATGACCACCCTGCAATCCAGCAGCAGTGGTCGCGCTTGCACTCTATAGGAAACTTATACAGGAAATTATTGTGTGCGCGCATGGCCACCGCTGCTGGATCATAGGATGACCATAACCCCTAGTAACAACACGTGTATAATGCAATGCAAAAATGAATCCAGCCAGCAAAGGAGGCAATATGGACAATCACAATACATTAGCAAGTGCCTTGTATTACCTTTCTCTACATGATAAATGTATTTTGCGGAAGTGAGACGACCCCTTTAATGTACATGTTCACAAAAGCTCCCAGAATATACATTAAATTTGTTCATAGGGCTCCACTCACCTGAAAGCGGCCAAAATAGTGTCCAATGGGACCCTGTAGGAGATGTATGTCATTGTATGCCTATACAGTAGCATACGTTAAAGCCTTCCATCGGAATTAAACATCTCAAAATCTTCAGAAAGCATACCGATGATGAAAGTCTCAGCCTCAGTGTGCATGGAGCCATATATCAACCTGTTAAGTGACAGGATACCTTACAAACTTTCAGCTGCAATACCAGACAAAGCATCTGGACAAGGACGGCGTTGTAGTCACGTTTTTTTCAAATTATATGCAACCAAATGAAATGGGTATTCCCATCTCATAAAGTGATGCCATTTTGCTATGATATGTCACCACATCATGATAATAGTCTGAATTCTTAGACCCCAACCGATAATGAATGGGCAGTAGTGTTGATTCAGTACTGGTGCCCCTTCATTGTCTTTCCCTGTACAGTGGCTCCATTCAATAGGGACGCACTTTATGTCCCTGCAAAGCCAGGTGACCAGGACCCTAGTAGGAAAAAACGGGAGCATTGGTAGAACCCCAGAAGTTGGACCACCACTGATCATAAACTGATGGCATATCCTAGCATTATGCCATCACATATGAGATGGGAATAACCTCTTACAGTGGTTGTACCATGAAAAATATTCTACAGTTTTCAAATCAGCACCTGGATCTAAATACTTTTGTAATTGCATGTAATTTAAAAATTTAGCATAGTCACTAAGTTATTCAATAAAATGTATCTGTATAGCACCACCTGCTGTCTTAATTCAGCCTCTTGAGCTGTGATAGGGAGAGAGCTGCAGCAGAATGAACACGCCCCCTGAGCTGCAGCAGAAAAGACAGTCCCCTTGAGCTGTCAGCTTGATATAAATCTAGCAGAGCAATGAATGTGGAGATCTTTGGATCCATGTGAGGTACAGGGCTGGTTCTAACTTTGTTAAAACAATATTGTCATGCACTATATGATGTCGGATTTTCACTTTTTACATTACTTATGGGAGAACCCCTTTAAAGGAGTTATGCCATGATTGATGTAAAAAATTAATATCATGCATCATATACAGTAGTGCATGAAAATCTATTTCTAACAAAGCTAGAACCAGCCCTGTGCCTCACATGGATCAAGAGATCTCCACATTTATTACTCTAATTGTTCTGCTAGATTCCATTTAGGCTGGAAGCTCAGTGGGAGTGTCCCTTCTCAGGGGGCATGTCCTTTGTGCTGTAGCCTTTTCCCTTTAACTGTCATAGCTTCTAAAAGAAGATATGGCTGGCGACAATTGAATTTAAAAAATGTACGACCACCTCAGTGAGGTGGACAGAGAAATAAGGAATAGAACAAACAGCAGGTGGCGCTATACAGATACATTTTATTGAATAACTCAGTGGATATACAAAATTTTTAATTACATGCCATTACAAAAGTGTTCTGATCCAGGAGCTGGTTTGAAAAATGTAGAATATTTTTCATGGCACAACCCCCTTTAAGGATGTCTCAAGCCCACAAAATGCCTCCATTCTGTTCATATATATGAGCCTTTTTATTGAAACGGATATTTTAAAATGTGTAAGAATAAATGTCCTGTCATGTAATTAGACAGAAATACAGAGATTATTATGGTATGGAAATCCCCGGACTTCATGTAATATCCTTAATGTAGTGTCAGAGCGACAGCGAGGCGTTGCACAAAGTCACCGAGGAACATGAGTGACTCATTCCTTGCAGTGCTCTACAGACCACATTCCCATCAGCTCAGCATAAATGAGGACTATTTATATGCGAATATCCGTGGAACTGCTCTGGACAGTCCATATGATACCTTAATCCGTGGATTATCCTCCCTGGACTGAGATCTTGTAAATATCAATGTGAAGGTTTGATTTACAAGAAAAACAATTACAGTGATTGGCCAAAGGCTACATGTACATGACAGTAAAAAAAAAGTCAGTTAAAAACGGACACACTGTCAGTTTTTCATGGCCATTTTGCATCAGTGTGTGCATCCATTTTCTGGTCGTGTGTCCGTTTTTAATGTCCATTTTGCATGTGTTTTTCATGACCCCCATGGTACCCATAATGCCCCCCATAGTGCCCACGGCTTTAATAATGCACCCATTTTGACCCCCAGCAAAAATAATGTCCCCCATGGTGTTGTAAATCCCCCACGGTGTAAATAATGCCCTCAGAGTGGCCCCCAGCTATTTTTTATAGTTGATTTGAAATGTGCGTGATGTTGTCACCGTGTGCTCCCACGTGGTCACGTCATCACGCATATCGCAAGTCCTTCGGCAGGTCCTCTTCAATGAAGAGAAAAGAAAATGCTGCAGCGCAAGGAAGTGGATGAAGTGAGGTTTTTTTTAAAACCCCTAAAGGGCCATATTGTAAAAGTGTACCCGTTTTTAACGGCCGTTAGATGGGTGCACTCCTGTCTATGCGGCCATTAACAACAGTCTTATTGATTACAATGGGGCCTGGCTGGCCATGAAAACGTCCAAAAATAGGACATGTTCTATTTTTGGACCGATACTATTCACTAGCCGTTAAAAGAACGAGAATAGCCCCATATACTTTCATAGGTGCTAAAAATGACCGCTTGATGGACGTTACTTAAACGTGTCGTGTGCATGAGGCCAAAAACAAGACATAAATATAATTATTGATAGGGGCCTATATGTGTGTAGGTGAGCAACAGCTGAACTTACATTTATATATACATATATTAGAGAGCTATTCCTGTAATTTCTAGTTATGGTCTCAGGGGTACCCCCACAGATCTAATAGTTATTCCTTATCCTGTGGACAAGGGATAACTTGAAATGACCGGAAAACCCCTTTAGGGAAGCTTACAGTAATATGATCATATATACCTCTATGATTAGAATGGTTGTGTTAAAAAGGGATTTTTCCAGGTGTTTTTTTTTACTGATGACCTATTCTCTGGGTAGGTCATCGGTATCTGATCAATTGGGGCCCAACACCCGGGACTCCTGCCAATCAGTTTTTGAGAAGGCAGCGGCGCTTGCAGTAGTCTCCACATTTTACTTGGCTGTGTGGCGTCACGTACATCAGTCACTTGGCCTAGGCGCTGCTCAGTCCCATTGAAGTGAATGGGGCTGAGCTGCGATACCAAGCACAACCACTATACTATGTACTGCGCTGTACTTGATGAGCTGAGAGAAGGCTGCGGCGCTACTCTGAGGGCCGGTGTCTTCTCAAACACCTGATTGGCGGGGTCCCAGGTGTCAGACCCCCAACGATCAGATACTGATGCCCTCCTACCTATAGCACAGCAGATACAGGCTATACCACCAAACTCCATTCACCGGTGGCATTAGATCAGCCCCTGTTTCTATGCCCTTTTTGATCATATAATTACCATAGAGGGACGCCTGTTTGGGAGGGATCATTGAGACCCTGTTATGTATCTTCTTCGTCAGTAGCAACAAGGAATCTGTCACCAGTGACCTTTCTATCAAACTGTTTGCATAGACACTTAGTTGTAGTCCACTGTTCCTCTTTCGTTGATCTGAGGCTACGTTCCTGAGTTATTATACTCTTTCTTAATATGCAAATTAGAACTTTGGTGCAATGGGCGTGTCACTATTGGTCTTGTTGCACCCAAGCTCTGCTTCTTTCTGCGGCTGGCCCATCCCTGGATGCCTTGATTGACAGAGCCAGGCAGTAGCAAAATAGCAAGGAAGGGGCTGGCCACAGAAATGAGTGGTGCTTGGGTGCAACAAGAGCAACGGTAATGCCTTCATTGCACCAAAGACCTAATTTGCATATGGGACCCGCACCTATGTGGAGAACGGAGCAGGGAAATTTGAGGAGGGTGCACTGCCCATGCGCAGAAATGTCTGGCTCGGCTATTTCCGTCTTCCCTATAGAAATGAATGGGAGCGGTGGCTGTGCATGCGCGGTGTGCTCCCATTCATTTCTATGAAAGCAGCTGGGAGCTATGCTCCGTTCTTGTTGTAGCTGTGGGTTCCAGAGCTGGGACCTGCACCTATCAGACAATGGGGGCATATCCTAGCAATATGCCCCCATTGTCTGTGATGGGAATACCCTTAATAAGCGAGGATTTCCAGGCAGCTGTGACTTCAGCAGTGAGCTGATGTACACCTAATTAACATAGGAAACCATGTCCACTTTCCCAAAATGGCAAAAGATGAGTAAAATTACAAAATCACAATTTTCTGCGCAAAAATTAACGTTTTTTTCCCACCAGAAATCTGATGCAATTGGAATTATAAATTCCCCCTTCAAAAATATTTAAAAATATGCATTCTGCATTACCTGAGGCAGCTCATTCTTACTAATAAAACAAATAAGTCTGAACCTGACTTATGACCACTAGTGGGCAGCAGTGAGCCATAAAAGTAGAGCCACAAGTCTACATAATAAAGGATGAACATCAGAGCATGCCCCATTATTTAAAATGACACAGCATATACGTAGAGACATATATTTGTAGAGTTCTTTTATAGGTAACTGTGATATAGCCCCATCTCACCTTTTAAATATGTATGAAATGGAACTGACTAAATAATGTCACCAATATATAGTAAGTAATAGTAAGTAAACAGGGTATTCATGTATTGAATGATTGCTGTATAGAAGGGAAGCAAATGAGCTCTTAACAAGTTCTGCCTCTAATACCACCAGATGTAAGGCAGCTATCCTATAAGTCAATATTCAAACCTTTAACTAGGCCTTGAGACATGACTCAGATATTAAATAAGCCAGCACCTCATCTGCAGACAGCTGTTAAGGGGTGATTATCCTTCATCCGTCCAGAGCAGAGAGTACTGGCTTAACTGGGTGAGAGTACTGGCTTAACTGGGTGAGAGGCCTAAGTCAGGATTTGGGGGGTACTATCTACCCTTAGGGAGAGCGCCTTAATTGGCATGAGGAGACTTATAGGCCATACATGCTCCTCTGGAATTGTGGGAAGAAAGGGATGAAAATGAGCTCTTAACAAGCTCTGCCTTTGATGCCACCAGGCAACTATCCTATAAGTAAGATAGTACCCACCAAATCCTGCCTCTTACCCAGTTAAGCCAGTACTCTCTGTTCTTCGGGGCAATCACCCAAAAACAGCTGTCTGCAGATGAGATGCTGGCTTATTTAATATTTGAGTCATGTCTTAAGGCCTAGTTAAAGGGTCAAACATTGACTTATAGGATAGCTGCCTTACATCAGGTGGCATCAGAGGCGGAGCTTGTTAGAGCTCATTTACATCCCTTTCTTCCCAGAATTCCAGAGGAGCATGTATATCCTATAAGTCTCCTCACGCTGACTAAGGCGCTCTCTCCCCAAGGAGACATAATACCCCCCCAAATGATTGTTCTATTGAAACATACAGTATGTACCATTTAAAAGAGCTTGTCCTCAGGATAGGTCGTCAGTATGTGATCGGTGGAGGTCCGACTTCTGGCAACCCCGCTGATCAGCTGTTTGAAGAGGCTGTGATGCTCTAGCTTACCAAGCAGCGCCATACATTGGATAATGCTGTGCTTGGAATTGTGGCTCAGGCTTATTCACTTGAATGGGGCTCAGCTGCGCCTAGACCATGTGACCGATGACTGTGATGTCACTGCTTTAGGAAGAGGCCTCAGTGCTCACTGGAGCAATGTGGTCTTTTCATACAGATGATCAGCATCAGGTGGCGGGAGACAGACCCCCACCAATCAGATATTGATGACCTATCCAGAGAATTGGTCATTTGTATTAAACACTTGGACAACCCCTTTAATTGCCAGTTGACATACATGAGACTACGTCTATTGTACTACTGTCCGTCTAAGTTACAACATTTACCGCAACCTCTTATACATTTTCAGCAAATGACATTATTCTCAACAGCGCTGCAGCAAAATATATTTCCATACAAATGATTGATGACATATTGGGGGGATTTCATGGTACACCAGTGTTATAAGCTATTGTGCGCCATATTGATGGAGGGATGGTGTGTACTTCCACTTGCCTTTTAAGACACTGGAAAGGATAGGTTCTTCTTGAAATATTTTAAAACTAAATGGATGGTAAATTCAAGAAAGTTAATGAACCAGAAGTAGAAAAGCTAATGAAGTACTGAGTGGCAGGACTCTACCCTCTAAAGGAACAACTTTTAGCAGTTGAGGCAGTGGAATAAATGGCTCAAGGCTCATTGATATGGGTTTAGGCAGAAATCCTTCTGTCCTGTGTGGGGGGCCTGGTTTGATTCTTGCTATGGGGCCCTTACTTCTCTATGTATGCCACTGCCCATTCACTTTGATATAGTAGGGTAACACCCACACTAAATAAAAGGAATCTTATGCTGTTTGGGGTCACTCAAATACCATCATAAGTCATGGCTTCTCATTCTTTTACCTCTAGACTGAATTTTAAGATATGGATATGGTTAGAGCTCTCATTTGGGGATCATACAAAAATTCTACCGTGACAACTGTATATCAGATTATCCTGAAAATGTCCTTTTCATATACCCTGTGCTAAACAGGGAGGCATGGCCATATTCATGGGATGTCTGCTAAATCTCTCCAACCTCTTTGGGGCTACCTGTGCCCCTTCACAGCCTCCTATTTCATACATAGTCATACAGGAGTCTGTCTCCTTCAATAAACACATCTAACACAAAGAACAGGCTCCAGTAAATCTGGATGAGTGACATGAATGAGCCATTTGGCATCGAATGTGGCAATGTTAAATTCATTTTACAAAACCACAGCCGCCCCCAACACAATACATGTGTGATGTTAATTATTAGATGACTGCATACTTCTTTATCACATTGTGAACTGCAAAGAAGGACATCTGGGCCAGCACATTGTCCTTTGCTGGCTTCATTCATCTCATGATATATTGCTTGTTTCCAGGAGTTATGGCCACCGCTGCAGTGCAGATACAAGGTGGCCGAGACGGGAGCTAAAGCGCATGCTTGCTTATGCATGCTCCCATGGTCCTGGCTACCAGAGAGGCCGGCTCTCATTCCTATAGTGTACAAGCATGACCATCGCTGCTGGATTTATGGAGGTCCTAAGCCCTGGATATGAGCAGTGTATAATGTGATGGAAAAATGAATCGAGCCAGCAAAGCAGACAATATGTACAATCACAATTCATTAGTAAGTGCTTGTATTAACTTTGTCTACATGATAAATGCAGTTTTGCTGAAGTCCGGAAACTCCTTTAAGCTGGCCATACACATGAGACAAAAGTTGGCCGGAATGGTCAATGTCGGACGTTTCAGCCGACTGTCATATGAAAAAGTAGCACAACTTGACAATGGCAGACTCTTGTAGTAGTAGGCCACACTGGCACATTTTGGTTGAAACAGCATACATGTACGGCATAATCAGCCAAATTCGCTTCATCATTTGCCATCGTGCTTAAAGGGAACCTGTCATCAACTTTATGCTGACTGTACTGGGGGCAGCATAAATTAGTGACAGAAATGCTGATTTCAGCGGTGTGTCTCTCTTGAGCTAAAAGTGAGTGGTTGCTGAGAACCAACATCACAAATATTGCAGCCCAGGCCTTGAAAAGAGTCAAATCTACCTGAGAAGAGTCATGGTTATTCCTAATCTCCTGCTCTCCCCACCCATCTGCTGATGATTGGCAGTTCTCTCCTAGAGAGAAAGGGAGAAAACTAGGTAGAAGCCTGTCAATCATCATCAGGTGGGCAGGGAAAGGAGGAATTCATGAATAACCAGGACTCTTCTCATGAAGATTTGACTCTTTTCCAGGCCTAATCTGCAATGTTTGTGATGTTGGTTCTCGGCAACCACTTATTTTTAACTTATAAATGACAGACCGCTGAAATCAACTCGCCTGTCTCTACTTTATTCTACTGTTAGTATGGGTAGCATAAAGGTGATGACAGGTTCCCTTTAAAGGGGTTGTCTCACTTCAGTAAGTGACATTCATAATGTAGAGAAAGTTAATACAAGGCACTTACTAATGTATTGTGATTGTCCATATTGCTTCCTTTGCTGGCTGGATTCATTTTTCCATCACATTAAACACTGCTCGTTTCCATGGTTACAGACCACCCTGCAATCCAGCAGTGGTGGTCATGCTTGCACAATATAGGAAAAAACACTAGCCTATATATGCCCTCCCATGGTCCCGACCACCAGAGAGGCTGATGCCTTTTCCTACAGTGTGCAAGCACGACCACCACTGATGGATTGAAGGGTAGTTTGTAACCATGGACAACAAGCAGTGTATAATGGAATAGAAAAATGAATCCAGCCAGCAAAGGAAGCAATATGGACAATCACAATACATTAGTAAGTGGCTTGTACTTACTTCCTTTACATGATAAATGCAACTTTCTGAAGTGAGACAACCCCTTTAAGGTCAGCGGAGTCAATTTTTAAAAGTAATTACTGACTCCATGGTCGGCCCCACAAACGACTAGTGGTCGATCATTATCTCAAGTGCATGGCCAGCTTTACCTGAGATACCTGAGAAATTTTGCCCTATGAATCAATTGTTGCATCTGTGACGTTTCATTCTTCTGTCAACCAGAACATTCCAAAAAATGGTGTCAATATGCTATATACATATGATATACGTGCAAGCGCCATTCTGCCATTTTTTAATTTGTTGATATGGTTTTTCAATCAGGATTTCCATCACTCGGGTCACTGCTGACATCTCTCTTGCCAAACGTTCCGTCCTGAACAATCCCAGCAAGCACAACATCATGGAGAGGTCTAACACACGCTCCAGTCTTGGTAAGTGCTCCGGACAACTGAGGGGTGGCAGTAAAGAATGAAATGATGAATATGGGGACAAAGAAACATCAGGTTTTTAGAGAAAAATCTAGTGTATGATCTAGTAGGGAATTAACAAACTTTACAGTGTCCCTCTAGTTGTAAGATAGCCTTGTACAAAACAGGCCCAAAGCCTGAGGCTGCAAGACTTTCTCTCTGGTGCAGTGTGCAGTCATCCAAAGCACCAAATCCAAAAATATGTACATCCTACCTAGCAGTTGTGTGTGCTTGTATATGTTTGGACATCTTTGTATTTGGTGGTCACCTGACAGAAATCAAGAGGGTGCATGTTGTCAGGATCTCTCAGAAGTGCAGCCTCAGGGCCTTTAAATTCAGTACATAAGATCTCACATGTTTTTCCCATTTTAAGAGCCAGCAGTATGCACTCCGCATCATGGATGCGGACCCTTACACTTGACTGGGTCTACAATCCAGAAGGTTGGTGCAGAACAGAGGCAAGGAACCCTACAGAAGGACTACGGAAGCACTATGGGGTTTCTCTCTGTGCCTCTGCAAGTTGAATGGGTCTGGATCCGTCTGCGGAATCCGCAAGGATGTTGCCCGTGCATTGGGGACCGTAAATTGTAGTCCCCAATGCACAGAACGGCCCTAATTTAGCTAGAGGCAGTTTAAAGAGGACCTTTCATGGTTTTACATTATAGTAGGCAAATACCTTTACTTGCAGGGCACGCCCTGCTGATGCTGCCACCCGCCCAGGTTTTTCAAGATAGCGCTCCTGTGCCCCGCTCTGCCCCCCTGTATTTTTCGCGCTCATGAATGCTAATACTGAGCATCGGTACAGGGAGGAGGAGTCGCCCGGCTTTCTCAATGGGCGTCTCCTTCTCCCTGGCTGTGCCGCGATCCAATCACATCGGAGACTGTCACAGCCAAGGAGTTTTTTTCTCCCTGGCTGTGACGCTCTCCGATGTGATTGGATCGCGGCACAGCCAGGGAGAAGGAGACGCCCATTGAGAAAGCCGGGCGACTCCTCCTCCCTGTACCGATGCTCAGTATTAGCATACTGAGCGCGAAAAATACAGGGGGGCAGAGCAGGGCGCAGGAGCGCTATTTTGAAAAACCTGGGCGGGTGGCAGCATCAGCGGGGGGTGCCCTGCAAGTAAAGGTATTTGCCTACTATAATGTAAAACCATGAAAGGTCCTCTTTAATAAAGATTTTTTTTCTGGTGGTGTCTTATCGTTTATATTGTATTTTATATCTCTCTGTTATCTTCCATTATTCTTTTTTGTCTCTCATTTCTCATACTATTTTATGCTGTTATGTACTTTAACTGAGACTGTTTGTCCTATTTCTCCTTTGCTATAGCGGAGGTGCAGAGTGAGATTGAGCGCATTTTTGAGTTGGCTAGAACACTGCAACTGGTGGCACTTGACGCTGACACAATTAACCACCCAGCCCAGCTGGCCAAGACTTCACTGGCACCAATTATTGTGTATATTAAGATCACTTCTCCTAAAGTGAGTATATATTGCTGCTGAAATGTTTTTAATAGAGTTCTCTCTATACATTAACCTTGGGCAATGTCCTGTGTTAGGCCTCATGCACTAGACTGTATCTGTTTTGTGGTCGGCAAATTACGGACCTGCAAAATACGGATACTGTCCGTGTGCTATCTGCTCTTTTTGTGGACTCGTTGACTTCAGTGGGTCTGTGGTCTGCATTTTACAGACATTCCTTTAGCAGAACGAACCTATAAATGTGGAAAGCACACAGATCATCCATGTGGTTTGTCCGTTCCATAAAAGGATAGAACATGTCCTATACGTGACCACAAAATTTGGACCACGGACCCATTGAAGACAATGGGTCCGCAAAAAACGCAGATGCAGCACAGATGCTATCCGTATTTTGCAGATGTGCAATTTGTGGACCACAAAGTACAATACGGTTATGTGCACGAAGGTCTATAGCTGTAGCGTCACTATGTGCACAGTTTAGCCCGTTAATGTTGCAGGGTTGAGTGTCAGTTTAAATTTCTATCCTGTTTTAGTCTGAATCAAGACACTGACGCAATTAACACAATAAATCTGCCCGAGGACAGCAGAACACTAACACTGCCTACTAGAGGGAAAATGTAGTATTACATGCCAACCATTCTGTGCCTGTAATACATGAACAGGTCGGATCTGCCAAAAAAATAAAACACCATCTCTCCACTATGGCTCATAGAGAGGGTGGCCACCTCTGTGACATCTAGTGTATGTGTATGTAGTGTATGTCCTAACAGGGCAAAACAGAATAGGGATGTCTCAATAAGAGACACTTGCACTGTTCACATGACCCATGTCCATGCAGCTCATACCAACCTACACTGGCTCCTATAGGTAACCACTGTGTATAACCGATTTCTAACCTACACACCAAAGATTAAATACACAGCTGTTTAATAAACATGTTATTCTTTATTAATTTCACAAAAAATATATTAAAATATTAAAAACGGCAGTAGCAGCATATACAAAAGACAGAGGTATCCCCTGAGGAAGCAATCTGCGAAAGTTCGTTGGGATCCAAGCCACAGTGGTCGGTATTAACTTATATAATTTTTTCCTGATGAAGCTTATATGCAATGTATTGTACTTAGCACTTTCTGCCTGAAAATTGGATTGTTGGATTTTGCACTATGCATGAACTAAGATTACTGCAATCTAATTCTCTTTAGAATGGCCTCTTGTTGCATTATATTATATTATTTTATAGTGTTTGTTATGGGATGTTTCTCTGACTAATATTACTATTAGACTACATCAATTGTGGCCTTTGTCTTTTGTATATGCTGCTACTGCCGTTCTTAATATTTTAATACATTTTTTGTGAAATTATTAAAGAATAACATGTTTATTAAAGAGCTACGTATTTAAACTTTGGTGTGCATGTCCATGCGGCTGTGGATAGGGGATAAGTTGTCTTAAAGAGGTTCTCCGCTTTTCCTGTGTTGATGACCTATTCTCAGGATAGGTCATCAATATCAGAACAGTGGGGTGGGGCTGAACTGCCGGCACCCCCACCGGTCAGCAGTATGAAGATAACATAGCACTCGTACGAGCGATGTGTTCTCTTCATTGTTCGCCATCAGCATTGCACCGGCTAACAGTGTAAGTACAGCTCCTTCATCCCCTTTCACTTTAATTGGGCAGAAAGTAACTACAGCTTCTTCTTCTCATTCAAGTGGATCGGACAGAGGCGCTGTAATTTCACCTGCTCGCCTCTGCAATGTCGACAGAGATCAGCTAAACTGTGAAGAGAACAAGCGCCGCTTTCTGTTAATACAGATGATCGTGGGGGTGCCGGCAGTCCAGATCTCCACCGATCTGATATTGATGACCTATCATCAATATAGGAAAAGCGGAGAACCCCTTTAATGGGTCAACCTGACTTTCACTTCACTAGTACAGCGATGGTCTATTACAGTATATATGGCATTACTAATGTACTTTGGCAAGCTGATCTATGGGTAGATAGGTTTTATGTACTTTTTCTGTTTGATAATCTATATATACCCCTATACTACAACTTCCTGAATCTCCCTCCCTTCTTTCCCCAGGTATTACATAGGCTGATAAAATCCAGAGGGAAGTCTCAAGCAAAGCATTTAAATGTACAGATGGTGGCAGCAGATAAACTGGCGCAGTGCCCTCCGGTGAGTGTCAGCATTCCTGGCAGTCACACCTGGTAGGACGCAGGGAATGCTCAGCTACTGTGACAAGTCCATCTCCTGCTCCATAAACAAACACAATCTGTTCCTTTTACCTGAATGGATTGTTTCCATTTTAGTCCGCAACATTAGGCCAGGAATAGATAATGCCTGTTCCAAAGTGAGCTCGGAGTGTGAGGCATTACTGCCGCACTGGTGTTACTGCTTCATTGACAGCTCTGACTGTATGGGATGGAAGCCATGTAGTAACCGTGTTTGCCTTTCTTGTGCTGACAGGAAATGTTTGACATCATTCTGGATGAGAACCAGCTGGAAGATGCCTGTGAGCACCTGGCAGAATATCTAGAAGCCTACTGGAAAGCAACTCATCCACCGAGCATTAACCCACCCAATCCACTGCTCAACCGCACCCTTGCCACAGCAGCCCTGGCATCCAGCCCTGCGCCCGTCTCTAATCTCCAGGTGCAAGTCCTCACCTCACTAAAACAGAACCTGGAATTGTGGGGGGGTCGGGGTGAATCAGGGTCAAGCTCTAGGATGGATGAGCATGCCGTGTAGTTTTGGGGAACATATAAGTCAGGGAGCAGCACAATATATCTTCATGATTGCCCTGACAGTGACATAGCTACTGTATAAGGGGACGATTATCTCCTATGTTAAAGGGGACAACATCCAAGCCATTAGCTTCCATCCTGTTTACAGAGCACACTGCAAGCCTTGTAAAGATACCTTACAGTGTATAGAAGCCTCCTTTTATTTATGTCCTTTAGGAGATTCACACAATGCCAATGGCAGATATTAAGTACATAGAGGAGAAAACATAGTGGTACTAGTATATGACATTGGTGGAACTTCCTGCTTCTGCTGTAAACCATTATGGTATTGAACACGTTCAGGCTTTTTGATGCAGTTTTTGAAGCCAAAATCATGTGTGGATTATAACCAGAGAGAAAGTATTAAGGGCAGATACAACTTCTCCACTTTTTTTCTATCCACTCCGGGTTTTGGCTTCAAAAACTGCATAAAAAAACCTGAACGTGTATCAGCACCCTTATCATTTCAGCTCATCTCAAACCACAGCAGTGCCTGACATCAGCCCCCTGCCCCATATCTGACACCACCTGTTTACACTTGCAGTTCCATCTGACAGTCATAGGCCGTGTTTGTACTTGATAAATATTAAAATTGTTCCATGTTTTTGATTATTTAATTTCTTTTCTTTTTTTTTGCGCTTTTATGTTGATCCTGTCTTGGACATATATTCTTGAGATCCACATGTGCCTCATAAATCGTACATATGGGTTGACCACTCTCTCCGCATGAAAATTTGATTTCCATATCTGACAATGATCACGTGTAGTAGACTTAAAAAAACACTACAAAGTAATACAAGTGCAGTGCAATATGCAGTCCAGTAATTGTAAGATGCTTGTCCCATTATGCCAAATATCAGGATAGACCAGCTATAGTCAGGTAGACCAGCTATGGTCAGAAATCAACTCAGTGGTGTAGATACAATAGAGGCAGACCATAATGTTACTATGGATCCTCAAGTGTGGAGCAGTTTGGTCC
The DNA here is from genome assembly GCA_900303285.1 of Rhinella marina. Classification (NCBI taxonomy): domain Eukaryota; kingdom Metazoa; phylum Chordata; class Amphibia; order Anura; family Bufonidae; genus Rhinella; species Rhinella marina. The sequence continues at coordinate 648,710 of ONZH01014531.1, forward strand.
CATTCCTCATCACTCACGGTGTTTCTACTCCACAGTCAATACACTATTATCTAGTAAGCAAAGATAGAACCAGAGGGTCATAAGGTATTATTATTTATTCTATAAGGGAACTGGTAAGGGATAGGTGTCTTTACTAAGGCCAACTATACATATTAGGCCTGGTTCACACCTGCCTTGTGAAATCCAGCACTCTGTTCCGGCCACTGTATACGGCATATATGCTGACTTTCAGCCAGGCAAAGCATTTTTGTCCATCAAAAAGCCAGCAAATATGCTGGAAAGAGGCCGGATCCCCACTGGATTCCATTATAGTGAATAAGCATTCGACTGTTCTAGGTGGTGTGCCAGATACAGTGAACTCCGGCAGTCCGTTCCTCCAAATGCTTGTGTCCTGAATGGGGAGAAAAACAAAGTTTATCCTCCTGAGAATATAGGGATCAGAGAGCTGAAGTGCAAATGCACAATCCTTATCCCCCAACTTCTGCCATTGAAGGAGACGTGGGAGGCCCCCATTAGATGGTCAGCCACTCCTGCTGAGATTGGTGGGTTGGTCTGACATCCTTATAATGGCCAGCTTAAGACAAGGTTTTGGGAGCAACCCCAGGAAAGAAGACCAATTATGATGGAGATTTATCAAAATTGGTCATTGGTTACTATGGGCAACTAAGCCAGTTCTACTATACACCAGTTTTGATAATTCTCCCCCTATAACTTTTGCTGTGGGGCTTCCACTGCTCTGTGTACACCTGTCCATGCAGTATACTGGATGTACCTCATCTGTAGGTTTCATCTGTATGTACAAAAATAAGTTGTTTTACAACTCTTCAGTGGCAACCTCTTATACACAGTCCATCGTGTAAAAGACTTTCTTAAAGATACATTACCCCTTTAGCACACAGCATTTGAGGGCTGTAGGTGAGTTTACATTGCCTGATTGTCGGCCAGATTATTGGGGACCACTATTATTCCTACAAATGCCCGTTTCCGATAATCTGCCCATCTAAAAGTGCAGCCGATCACATGATGAGTGAAACGCTTGGTCATCTGGTGAAACAATCATTCATGTGGACATCTAAATTATTTGGTTAATCTAAACAGCGATCTGCTGCCTAGAAACAATGCAGCTGTATGACAACTTCCAGCATGCCGGGAGTTGTAGTTTTGTAACAGCTGGAGGGCTGCCGGTTGAGAATGCCTGTCCTAGAAAATGCCCTCTATTTCATCTGGTGCTGCAGTACGGATCCTGCTGTTGGATTCAGGAAAGCAGATAAAATGGGTTATATGGCTAATGAATGCAGGGTATGGGAAGATGAGTTACATTCTTTCTGTTTTTTAAGGCCTTCAAACCTAACAATATAAGATGATTCAGAGCATCATGTAACATCCACCAATATATGTGTAAAGGTTCCTTCAACCCAATAAAAAATAAAGGGACAGCCTTGTAAGAACTATTATTTCGATGTTTGCTTAGACACTGATACAAAGGCTTTGCAAACAATTTCTTTTATTGCTCCAATTCCTCTAAACTGAAAAAATAAATGGCATCAGTCAGCAGATTTGTACTTATTAAACTGGCTGACCTGTTACATGTGCGCTTGGCAGCTGAAGACATCTGTGTTGGCCCCATGTTCATATGTGTCTGCATTCCTGAGAAAAATGAAGTTTTAATATATGCAAAAAAGCCTCTAGGAGCAACGGGGGCGTTACCATTACACCTAGAGGCTCTGCTCTCTCTACAACTGCCTCACCCTCTCCACTTTGATTGACGGGAACAGGTATGATGACGTTTATACTGCCTGACCCTGTCAATCAAAGTGGAGAGAGTAGAGCCTCTAGGTGTAATGGCAACTCCCCCGTTGCTCCTAGAGGTTCATTTGCATGTATTAAATTCGGCAACGGGGGCACATATGAACATGGGACCAACACAGATGCCTTCAGCTGTCAAGTGCACATGTAACAGGTCAGACAGTTTCACAGGTACAAATCTGCTGATGCCCTTAAAGCCAGTGAAGAAAAGCTCTTGATTACAATTGTCCTACCATTTTATGTCTACAGCGCCAACGCATAGGAGCCTGATCCTGTATTCATACTCCTGTCATCTGCCTCCTACTTCTTACGAACGTACATTCAGTATGTGAGCAAGGCGATAGGGACAGAGGAAGGTGTGACTGCAGTGTGACTGCAGAATCAGACTACACCGTGCCTGCTTATAGTCTGTCTTAGAGACTCATAGGTCTGCATAGGAGCTGTAAACATAAAACGATAAGATGTTTTTATTTGTTTAGTTGCCTTACTTTTTTATAGAGGGGCATTGGAGCTATAAAAAATTATGCAAAGGTTAAAATATACTTTAATAGACATAAAAGACAAAACTAGTTTTTGCATGACAGATCTTTTCACAGGCATGCATTTTTGGATGAGCCCGGCATGCATGTTTACGTGTATAGGGCTGTGAGAGGAGAACATATGTAATCACCTGGCTAGCTGATGTCAGTGGAAACAATCTGCTAAATGCAACTCATCTCACCATTGTTTCTCCGGAAATCGCTTGCTCAGGAGTGTCTGGTGGCAGCCTAAGACATGAGATGACATAAATTATTTTATGCCTGTGGGTGGTTTTGTTCTTAGAACTGAGAGGTGATTTAGCGTTATTGTTCTTTTTATGTAGATCAGCAGATTAGTTCTTTCATTCATAGAAAAGAAGAAAAAATATATTCCTGGAACTTTAGCACATAAATTTGTAAATGCTTCATTTGAAGTCTCTTCTTTTTCTTTCCAAATCATCATTCATAATAATGTATATGGCATATTTCATTGGAGCCCGTCATGTCAAGTGTGAAACCAGAACAGACTGTATCTTACATCTTGTCTTGTATCTCAGTCTGTTGTCACCTTTCTTAACAATTACTTCTGTCTTACTAACGTACAGTTAATTATGTACTGCAGACTGACAAGCATGAGCGGCTGGTTAGGAATCCATGCACATGTCCTACTGTCTGACTAACTAGGGATAATACGTCTGGTGAATATGGACCTATACTCATACCCAGGAATATTTAGGGAGATTGGTCAACCACTAGGATCTATCACTGATCCCAAAGCCTATACTATACATGGATATGAGGCAGTGGATGTTATACATTCACTGACTGGCTTGGGATTGGTTCAGATCTGTCCCTGGCTGGTTATGAAGTGGTCCAAGCTAGTTCCATTATGAGTGATGTTTATGACACGGCTGAGCGCTGACTGTAAAACTATTTGATTGGCGTGCATTTAAAGGGGTTTTCCAAAACTTTTCTACTGATGAAATCTCCTCTGGATAGGACATGAGTATTTAATCAGTGGGGGTCCAACACCTGGGATTCTTGGCGATCAGCAGTTTGAGAAGTCACCGGCGTTGTGTGACGTCACATTCATCAGTCACATGACCTAGGCGCAGCTCACTTCATTGAAGTGAATGGAGCTGAGCTGCGATACCAAGCATGGCCGCTATACAATGTACAGCGCTGTGATTGATGAGCTGAGAGAAGGCCGCAGCACTACTGCGAGCTCCGGTGCCTTCTCAAACAGCTGATCGGTGGGGTTCCCAGGTGTCGGACCCCCACCGATCAGATACTGAAGGCCTATCAGTAGAAAAGTCTCAGAAAACCCTTTAAAAGCCAACGAAAGATTGCTGCTGTGATCCCCCATACTTTTATATGATGTCAGCAGCACACCCACATGGAGAGGACTGCTGCTGAAGAGCGAGCATTTTCCTGTTCAGAGGAACAATCTGATCACCCAACAAATTGTTTACTGCCTGATTGTTGGCACAGTTACAGGGGCGAGAACAATCATTTGGTCAGATGTTCTGTCGGCTAGTCGTACATGGTTCTAGTTCTGTCGTACATCTATACAGATGGCAAAGAATCCACTCTGATATTATATGTGCGTGGCTTAGAAACCATGTATACCAGGGTAAGATTTAGGATTGATGCGTATTTGAGTGGCTGGCTGGCATGCACAGCAGGCTAGCGACTGTAATGTACATGGCCATTGCTGACTAAGAGTGCCTTCACACGCTGCAGATTTTGTTGCAGAATTTTCCATGACTGAAAATCAGTTACATTCACCTGGATGGGAATTGTAGGAATCCATGTGCTTGCTGCACAATTCAAATGAATGCAACTGATTTTCAGTAGCAGAAAATTCTCCAACAAAATCTGCTGCATGTGAAGGCACCCTAAGGCCACTTTTAACGTAGTGTTTTATCAGTGATTTTGAGCCAAAGCCAGGTGCGGATCAAAGACCCAGAACAGGTACAATTCTCTCCAATATACTCTATTTCTGTATAGTCACTGCTTCTAGTTTTGGCTCACAATCACTGATGAAAATCACAGGTCAAACACTGATCTAACAATGACTGTGTGAAAGCAGCCTAGGTATTGGACTGGATGTACTAGGATAGTTTTCCAGCTACAATTTAATTTGATTGCTCATCTGTATGTCTGGCTCATAATAATTCCTCTAGTACATGTGTCTGGTTGGTTAAGAGTCGGTTATCATGTATATACCTACTCAAGGATTGGTTAAGATGTATATGCTTACTGCTGCCTAGGGATCACTTCGGATGGTCATGTATTCACTTGGGTAGGGATTAGAGATGAGCGAACATGCTTGTAACGAGCACTGTAGCGCTCGGCTCCCCTGCGCTCGCATGGGCGCCAGCATCCGCTTCCGTCGGGTGAGGAGGACAGAAGCGGATGCCTGCGCCCATGGGCGCGCACGGGAGCCGAGCGCTACAGTGCTCGTTACGAGCATGTTCGCTCATCTCTAGTAGGGATCAGTTCTTATACAGTGGTCCCTCAAGTTACAATATTAATTGGCTCTAGTACAACCATTGTATGTTGAAACCATTGTAACTTGAGTATTTTTTTGTAACAATATGTCTTTATTAAAGTTTTTTTTTAAGAAAAGTACAATTACAGCAAAAAAAAATAATTAAGAGCTCCTATAGGCACGCAGGCCAAATGAGCCACAGAAAATCAAACATTCAATTGACAATATATAGCTGATCCAACAGAGATTTCACATACTCCAACATAGCAGGTTCCCAGTCGTATGCCCGTATAGTAACTTGAGTAATTGGTTCCAATGCCCCAAGATGTCATCCAAGATAAGAGAAAATGAAGATTTAACAAAAATAAGCAGATAACTAAGACATATAAAACAAGTCTTTACAAAACAGTCAGGAACAGCTGCTAACTAGCAACAAATACAACAAATTTACCAGAGAAGCGACCTTGATTGGTTGGCTCTAAGTCTGAGACATTGTATGTTGAGTCTGGTTTCAACTTACAATGGCCCAGAAAAGATCATTGTATGCTGAAAATATTGTATCCTGAGGGCATTGTATCTTGAGGGATCACTGTATTTGTATGCTTGATCTGGTAAGGATAGGTTGTTGTGATACATTTGGTTGGATAGGTATTAGTTTGGGTGTACATGTGTTCATTTGGGTAGGGGTCAGTATATATGTTTCATCAGTTGGGCTCTGTTGTGATCTGTGTTTGGTTGTATAGGTATCAGTTTGGGGGTATATTTGTTTGCTTCGGTGGGGATCAGCTCTTTTGATAGCTGTGTGGGCTTTTGATTATCAGTTGAACCACATGCTTTAATTTTTGGCTGCATTTTCTTTGTGATGTGTTACCCTTTACATTTACTGTATATTCGCTAATCTATCCAGATTTAATATGCAATTGCTGTTGAATAACTAACATCTGCTTTCCTAATATATGTCTTTTCGTAACACTATATAAAACCCTTCTTTGTTCCTGAAGATAACATATTCCCCTATTGACTTACTTACTGCTGTGTGTGTGCATGACAATAACTAATGTGTTTGTGTCTCTGTATGCTTCATGTTTTACTAACCAGGGCCCATATTTGGTTCACGGAGAGCTGAGATCAGAAGGAACTGACCGAACAGGTGTGTACGAGGAGCAACTGCGGAGGGGTCAGACGGGCTCAAGAGTCCTTTCTAGACACGACACACTGGAGTCTGAGACTCAGGGCAGCCGGGACTCAGCTTACACAGAACCAGGAGACTCCTGCATGGACATAGAGACTGACCCATATGAGGATCCAGAGCCAAAAAGTCATGGTGGGGAACATGGGCGGCTCCAACGTCAGGGCTCCTGGGAAGAACTGGGTCCAGATCAAGAGAACATGCAGCAAAGGAGGAGGAGAGAATCTCCAAGACCACAAGGAAAGGGGAGAGAGCAGTACTGGCATGAAGGTGAAGGCAGGAACAGGGTTCAGCTGGACAGTTGGGGAAGAGATGTATGTATTCGCTAACGGAGACTCCTTGGAACCAGACCTGGAATAAGAATGAGAGGGCATCAAAGACCTCTGGCGTATGTCAGGTCTGTCGTGTACAGCCTTCCTCCAAACAGTGCTCCTTCCAGAACACCCTTAAGAATGCACACGTTTCTTACATTCCTTATATTCTCATGACCATCAGTACAGGCCTCACAGCTCAGCTCATGTATAAGCCTGCAGTCCTCAGCTGTAACATCAACACCTCAGTCACCTACAGACATTGTTGGTTTCCTTCTACTTGCACCTCAGGGTCCTAACAGCAGCCGGTGCATATGGTACCTGCAGCCCTAAGCTTCCCATGGATGCTGCAGTAGGATCTGCTCACTGCCCCTAGCCTCTTAGGAGGAGACGGATTACACTGTAACCCACATTTGATGTTATATTTCATTCAATATCAGTTACTTTACACTTTGACGTAGGATGATATTAAATTCACGTAGTAACACGTGTTTGGGTGGCATTTATGTAGCATTCGCATAAATTAAATAAAAATGTATATTAACCATACCTAAATTATATCATTTGGTCAGACTATAAAATCCACCTATCCTGAATACTCAAACAGACTTGGCCTATATGTGTTTTTTCTGGTGAAAACTATGGGCATTCAGTCTTTGATCCCCCATCAGCAGCTGCACCTTTATAGTTATATCTGGCCCTGAGCTCTGAACCTGTTCCCATTTTCTCTTTTTTCAGTTTGCCAAATCCTAGAAAACTTGGACACACTGGGAAAATGACTGATCTATGTAGCATTACCCATTATAGGTCATATGTAATCTAGATGTAAAGAAACTTTACATACACTCTAACACCACACTGATACACTACATCATTGACGCTTCTCTGAATCAGTCCTGTACATCTATATCAACCCTGGCACCCACTTAAACACTGCCATCTCATGTACCAACACTGCCTTCTGACACCCTCACTGCACTTAACACTGCCTCCTATCTCCAGCCTTGCATAGGCAATCCTTTTGACCCCTCCCCCTCCTAAATACAATATGGCTTCCTTATTTGCCCTGCCTCTCATTGCACTGACTCATCCACCCCCTGCTTTACTGAGAGAACAATAAGGCCTCCACGTCCTCAGATCTTTGGACTTGATGCTCCCAGTTGCTTCTTTACCCCCCACTGGAATGTGCATTGAGGCCAACCTCAGCCTGACAACTGTGGGGGAATCTGGAGTTTGGGAATTTCATACACCACGTGCCATAAATGTATTTTCTGGAGTGATGAGAGCCGAATGTATTAACCCCCTCAATGGATAAGGGGTCTACAACAACACTGAGTAATGAACCACTGACCTAAAACAAATACGTTAACCCTACTTTGCTCTCTTGTAAAATCAGGATGTAAAGCGTTAGAAAATGCCTGTATACATTGTGCCTGCCTATAGTAATATCTTTGCCTGCAATTTTTATTATGTCATGCCCCATATTTTTGGTTTCTAAGACGGTCCCTACATTCTGAATTCCTATTCCCTTTCCTTGTGTCTACATGATGTCAGTGAAGTGTCCAGCGCTCCGGTCAAGTAGGAGGAGGCTGGTTAATGCTCCACTTTTTGGATCTCCTGATATGTGGTATATGCTGCACTGACATAATCACTTGTACAAACTACACCAACCATTATTGATGTAAAAATGTAGACGTAACAAACAATTTGCACATTTCCCTGGTGCCAAAAGTCAGTGTCTAAAGTAGTGAAGATGAAGTTGCATTATGTAGACCTTGTCGGTAATCCCTGAGGGTTCCTATAAATGTTCTGTTCCATTCACATGTGACCACATACACATGTGGTCTGTGCTATGGGTGCTGCCACACAGTTTAAAAATGTAACGAAATTGAAAGCAGAAACTTTCTCTGATTATGAGGCTTCTTTTACTTTCACATGTTATTTTAAAGGGAAATTCCACTCATATCTGATAGTATAGTGCAACCTGTTTTGCCTGGAATGTGCTGTAACAACAATTAGGAAGTTTTGGGGGTCTTTTTGTTTTATTTTTTAATGTTGGTATACTTAAAGTATGCTCTTAATGTCTAGATCTGTATAGAATTAGTTGACTCATGCAGAGCTTGTAATAATTGTAAACTCCTTATGTGCTTTGCCTGTGGTGAGGTTCCCATAAACATAAAAGCTGGCTGGACCCACCAAATTTTGACAAGACTGGTGAACTATCTCATGTGTATGTATTCCTGCACTGGCTCAACATGAGAAGGATCAGACATGTTGAGTTTCAACACCCATTTCTTGAAGGTGTTGTCTGGGCTATAGATCTTGATGACTTATCCTCAGGATAGGTCATCAATATCAGATTTGTGGGGGTCCAACACATGGTACCCCCACCAATCAACTGTTCTGGGCAACCACTTGTGCTGGAAGGAAGCTACACTGTGTTTGGAGCTGGAAGCAGACAGTGCCATATACTGCGTTGTGGACATGCTGGGGTACTGCAGTGAATGGGAAAGGAGCTTCAGTACATTGGGTCTGGAAACAGCACAGTGTATGGCGCTTTATGATTCCACTTGATACACCGTATTGTTAACAGCATTACAACGTATTGGTGGGACTTCTACTGATCTGATATCATCTGTAGCCTGGAAAACCACTTTACGATGGCCCTTTCAGACAGATGTTGTTCAGCTCTTCCTATTATCCCATACACTTGAATGCTTGGTTTGGTCGAGCATACATGTGTTCACTTTTGGTGGCACTTCTGGTGGCAGCATATCTTCCCGAGAAAAAAATTTGGGAGGTCAATACAAGTTCCATACAAATATATACTTTCAGTTAAAGGTGGAATTTCCCATGACTAATACTATCTGTAAACAGCTGAGCGGTTATTTGGCTGGTATATGGCCATCTATTATATTTACTGCTTTCAGTTTCTGTTTTCCCTTTTTACTTTTCATAGTTGGGCAGGTTTTAATTTACTTTTTGATGCCCTTCTCATACACACGATCTTCATGACTGAAGGGAAATGGTTCAGCCTCAGAAAAAGAAGGGATGGTAGATGAAGCAATCTTTTTGTAAAGACTAGGCGCTGAGCTACATGGGGACCCCCAAGATGCACTAATAATGAATATCCAAAGTCATACAATTTGTACGATGTCGTGGTCGCACGATTATCACACAACTGATTTGGACGGCAGTGTGACTTCGAGAGCAAAATTTCATGCAAAAATGAGTCCTATAAATGCAATCTACCAAGACCTTCACTATTAATTGCTGAATAAAATTCCTTATGGTTTGCAGTTGTAGTACTTGAGTGATCATGTCATCATTGGTATGGCCAGCTTTAGGGGGTGACTATTATTTTTTTGTATATGAGTATAGAAGCGCAGCTCCTTGGCCAAGGGTGATTATAAATTATATCAACTCTTTAATATATGTTCTATCTCGACTCTGGGGCAACATTGTGTGCCAAACGACATCTTTAACTCTGCTGCATCTGGAATAGTCCGCTCTGTTTGAATTTATTTATATGCACATCTGAAGGACCATTTGCTGCAACTGTTTCGTTCCAGAAATTCTTGAAATAACAATTTACTGGACAAAGTGTCTTGGGAATCTCAGCAGGAGTCATCAGGGATATTTCCCATTTGTTGCATGGTTTTGAAATTGTCAAGGAAGTGCACGTTTTCACCATTTGTGGTTCTCCAGTTCAATACAGTGTGCCATACGGAAAATAAGAGCTAATTACTAATAACCCCAGGATAATGGGTCATTTTCTCAGTTCTTGGGCTATTGTGAATTACTTTGTGAATTAAGTTACTGCCTCAGTTCTCACTATGTGAAGGAGTAGTGGGGGTAGGTCTGACTTCAGCAAATGGGATTTATCATGAAGAAAAAGTACAAGGCACTTACTAATGTATTGTGATTGTACATATTGCCTCCTTTGCTGGCTGGATTCATTTTTCCGTCACATTATACACTGCTCGTATCCAGGGGTTATGACCACCGATGTAGCACAGATATGAGGTGACGCGGATGGCATCTGCTGTGCATGCATGCCTATGTGCGCTCTTACTGTACCGCCCAGCAGAAAGACCGGCACTTGTTCCTATAGTGTACAAGCACAGCCACCACTGCTGGATTACGGGATGGTTGTAACCATGGATATGTTCAGTACACAATGCGATGGAAAAAGGAATCAAGCCAGAAAAGGAGGAATATAGACAATCACAATACATTAATAAGTGCTTTGGATTAAATTTGTCTACATAATAAATGCCATTTGCTGGAGTGAGACAACCCCTTTAAGGGAACATGACCACAGGACAGAAGGTTGTATTAAAAGGTAGTCCTGCAGCACACAGAGATGCGTGTCTGATAAAAGACAAAGAGTCATACTGGAGTTTGTGTGCCTGTATTACAACTACAAATCCTGACTGTGGGTTTTTTCACCAGAACTAACTGCATTACAAGGACATATGGTGCTATTAGTTAGGGTGATCAGACCATGGTCGGGTCGGAAACTGTATCTTTAAGAGAGAAACGTAAAGAAAAAAGATGCTGACAGATCACCTGGATTACACTGCACGTCCCAGAGAGACAAGAAACTGGTCTGCAGAGACCTATGGAATGTAATATGCATTGCTGCAGATCCTCATGGCTACTGTAGGACCTCTAAATACTTCACAAACCGTCCCTCTGTCCTTACAATTGTGTGTATAGAAAAAAACCACCACACAGTATTGCACATTGATAATGGCTCCTTAGGATACGGCCATACGTTCAGGGTTCCTGATGCAACTTTGGAAGCCAAAACCAGGAATGAATTTTAAAAAGAGTAGTACTTGTTGTTTATACTTTCTTTCCTTTTATGATACACTCTGGATTGTGGCTTCTAAAACTACATCAGGAAACCTGACTGCGTGGCCTTACCCTAACTAAATAAACAAGTCTATGGGAAATATGGTCACTCATGATGAGAGCGATATCAGTGATGTCCCTAAAAAGAATGACAACAGCAAAGTGCATCTGACTGTCCTAGATGTAGTCATCTTGGAGGCTACACCAAGGAGATGCTGTCTACGAGTCAGTGCCTCATGAATACTAGTCATGAAGTGCCTCAATAACATAAATCCAAGCATATGGATAGTTTGCATTGTAACAAATGTCTCCATTCTCTGTGTAGCTTTTCTCAAGCTAGTCATACATGGTCCTGTATATTGGTGCATGTATGGAGAGTTGACGCAATGATGTGATCTCTCCCTATTCTTATGTCTGTCCGTGTACGGCCAGCTTTACACATATGGCCTTTGGTCTTCCTTCCAACAAAATCAGATCTGAATGTTGATGATATGTTGATTTCTGGACATAGTGGCCACTGAAGGTGAGCTTGACTGCGGAGCTCTACAATCAGTGACCGGGGTCTGACTGTATCAGGTAATTGTTAGCTCCTATGGCACCATCCCCTAAACAAACCCTTTACTAAATGATTTACCGTTTTCTTTTTTACGTGAAGAACACAATTCTATAACACCGCAGTGGACTATGGCACTTCTTGCACTCTTTCCCTTTTTTTCCTTTGAACTGTACTCCAGATCCGGGTTTTATTGCTGCATGTTTATATATGTATGTATATGGAAACTGTTTTACATCTTGACACGTTTTCTCAGTGTTTTGATAAATACCAGTATGTCAAAGTGAAAGAATCGGGGCTATACCGCCGCCTCGTTGTGACGACATTCTGTTGCTTTTTACTTAATGTAACCCTTAAAGGGTTTCTGTCACCAATATTTAGCCTATTAAACAGGATGACATTTCCAATGTGCAAATGTCACCTGAGGCTAAATATGTAAGTGATTTTATTCCTAATGGCCCCGTTTTTGTGTATTTTCTACTTTTATAATATGTTAATTAGCCTCCTAGGAGCATGAGGGAAGTACCCCTGCACCTAGAGGCTCCGTTTCCCCACCTTGTAAACCGCCTACTTTGTCTTGATTGACAGGGCCAGGCAGCTCGCTCCATCTGCTGCCGGCCCTGTCTACGATCCAAATCCCGCGCCATGCGTACTTCATTCGGCGCAGGCGCAGTGAGTGTAGCAGGCTGACAGGCTCCCAGCTTCCTCACTGCGCCTGCGCTGCCTTCTCTTCTGGGTGTACTGTGACCTACTCGGCGCAGGCGGTGAGGAAGCCGGGAGCCTGGCAGCCTGCTACACTCACTGCACTCAGATGGAGCAAGCTGCCTGGCCCTGTCAATCAAGACAAAGTAGGCGTTTTACAAGGTGGGGAAACGGAGCCTATAGGTGCAGGGGTACCCCCCCCCCCGCTCCTAGGAGGCTAATGAACATATTATAAAAGTAGAAAATACACAAAAATGGGGCCATTAGGAATAAAATCACTTACATATTTAGCCTCAGGTGACATTTGCACATTGGAAATGTCATCCTGTTTAATAGGCTAAATATTGGTGACAGAAACCCTTTAAGCTGTTCTGGATGAAGGGGCTACTGAGGTGGAGTAGTCTTCCCTGCCACCGAGTATCCAGTGCCAAAATCCCACATGGACAGTGGCGTTTACTGTAAATACCACAAATGCCGTCAAGCAACCAAGCTGCCTACTGCATGACATAGGAGCGCTGCATCACTAGGAGGCGCCACGGGCACTATCAGTCTACAAACCCCCTGAATCAATGCAGTTGGTTCAAGATTCTTAAGGTGGCCATACACATTAGTCTAAAGTTGAACAAAATGGACAATTTCAACCATAGCGATTGTTCGTTGGGTGAAATTTAACAATGAACTATCGTTTTTGCCAACCAATGACAGACCAGTATCGTCTGTAAAGAAGTCGGTCATGTTTGAATTTGAATTTTTTGCCCAGAAATATTGTTTATGAATGAAAGATCTTTCTTTGAAAGAACGTTTCATTGTGGCCAGTTTGACCGACTAGAACAGTCAATATGGATTAAAATGTGTATGGCTGTGTCTGCAAAAAGATTGTTCACCAGATGAACATCAACCAACTTCTATCTAATGTCTATGGCCACCTTTAGGGATGGTGCTTGAGCTGAAGGGGTGAACTAGACAATTGTGCAAAGGCAGCCACGTACGCCAGATTGACCCTTGCGGGGCTCCAATTTGTAAAGTGCTTTCTCTTTTAAATGTGATTAAAAAATAAAGACATTTTGAAATAGCTGAATGTTTCCTTCTCTTCATTACGACATACAAGAGTCTGATCTACCATAAGGCTAGCGACCTGAGCTTTTCAGTCCTTTAATGTTGTATCTATTACAGGGCAATCACAGTATTACTACAAGAGACTATAAAGTACAAGATATGTGGGCACATTTGATGGTAAAAGATTCATGAATCCTGATCTCAATTCACAACATGAAGCAGATCCAGATCTAGTAACCCCATCATGTTGTCTACAGCCTAGTCCATATTCTAATGGTAAAGTCCTTGCACTATATTTGACAAAGTAAGTCAATTAAAGGATCCAACACATTAATATTATAGTTCATAAGAGGCAAGTATTGAGAAGGGAGGGTCTCCTGTTCATGACTCTCATCTTTTACCCAGCATCTCTAACTTTGGAGAATCTGTTACATTTTTACATTACACTGACAACCTATTGATTTTAATGGGAGCTTTATAATGCTTCATTTCAGCAGAAATTCAATACTTACAACCAGGTTCCTTCACAGATTGTTTCTGAAACTGAGGGTCAGCTTATTATCACTCTATTATCGTCAGGTACAGAGACTGACACATGCCCGTCACATTCTTCCTCTCTACAAACTATTGGCTGTCCTTCAAATTGAGTAAAATAAAGGGGTATTCCAGTTGTGAGATGTTATCCCCTATCCACAGATTAGATTGTTGGGGGTCCTACCGGTGGAACCCCACTGATTACAAGAACTGGGACCCTACACTCCTTGCCCCCCCCCCCCCCCCCGAAATGAACAGGGTGGCAGGTCATACAAGCTCATTGCTGCTCCATTCTTCTCTACTGAAGTTTCATAGACAGCTGAGTACAGCGCTCCACTACTTACAGAATGCCCAAAGAGAGGAATGGAGCAGCAGTAGCAATGCATAACCTGCCTCACCATTCATTTTGGTGGGCCCTGAGGGGTGCGGCCCATGCGGGGTTCCCCTTTCATGATCGCTGGGGGTCCCAGCAGTAAGACTCCCACCAGTCTTATGGTTATCCCCTATCCTATGGATATGGCATAACATCTCATAACCAGTATACCCCTTTAATGTATACAACAATAGTTGATGCCTTGAAAGGAACCTTTCATATTTTACTAAATTACTACAATCCTCAATATAGTAACCATCTATGGATTATTTGAGTCACTCAGACCATACATAGAGTCATCTGGCTGTACATGGATTATTATATTCTCAGAGTAAGCAAATGTTTGCAACAAATTCACAAATCATCTGGACAACCACAAGTTACACAAGACTGAAAGCATATATAATTCTGTACAAGAATACTTCCTGTTCTTATCTGGTTAACGTATGAAGCTGCTGTTTGCGTAACCAGAAAAATAAGGTTTGTGTTTTCCACTCTCTGTTCCTCTCAGAGACATGACATAGTTCCCCCCCCCCCCCACCATAAACATGTTGATTAGGTCGGCCAAATAGACATAAGTACATAGACGTAATTCTATTGCAGGAGCAGGGATAAGCTATGTCTAGTCACCTCAGTTGGCGTTTAGCATGGAGGAAACAATAGTGTTGGATGAGGAGAAATCCAGCCTGTCCGAATGCCATTCCCCCAGGGGCAGTTTGTTGATCATCATAGCCATGACAATGTCGGCAGATGTTGCTGAATTAGTAGGACCCACAGACAAAAACTCATGTCTATGACCAGTGGTAAACTGTAGGTACTCCTCTAGTAATCAAACACATATTTCTATTCCTAAACTGCA
Organism: Rhinella marina; assembly: GCA_900303285.1. NCBI lineage: Eukaryota > Metazoa > Chordata > Amphibia > Anura > Bufonidae > Rhinella > Rhinella marina. Next base: position 663,965 of record ONZH01014531.1, read on the forward strand.
TTTCCATATATATCAAATAATCTGGCTAAATAACTTGTAATGCAGCAGCTGTGGACCCACTGTGTTAACTGTACGGATTTGGCTTGGGACTTATCCTTACGGCATTGTCAAAGTGGACGCCTGCTTTTCACCCCCATACAGGGATATGAACTTCAGTGAAGAGGTCACCAAGCTGCTACCTCTAGGAGTAGTCTCCATTCAGAGGCTACTATCCCAAGTGGGTCAAGAGCCACCAGTGCCTGATATCAAGGGGACAATCAAGAGAGTAGACAGTGGACAAGCTGAAGTTGAAACGGGCATTACGGTAGTCAGACAGTAAGTCAGGGCAGGTGGCAATGGGTCAGTATGGTGAACAGGCAGAGATCAGAACACGGTCAATCCAGTAAACAGGCAGAGGTTGAGCACGGGAGATCCGAACAATACAAAATTGCATCTTTGCAGGACTAGACAAGCTAGGAACCTATAGCCAGGGATGGGAATTTTAGTAGTGGGGCCCATATTGACAGAAAGCAGGGTCAACACAAGTAGGCAGGGTCAGCAATACCATATTGTGGCACATTATACCACCCCATTAGAGCAAAATACCGCAGTGCATGAAAAAATACTGCCCAAAATGCATAAAATACCTCCCCAGAAGCTGCCCTTCTGTGGTGGCCAGTGCCAGCTGCCGCATTTTGTCCTCCTGCTCTAGTTACCTTAGGATGGCAATACAGATAAATTCAGGAGTCAGGAGGGGAGCGTCAGTTCATTACTTACCATGGCGGGCGGTTGTAAGGAGGGCTCAGGCAGCCCCCTAGGCATCGGCCCACCAGGAAGCTTCACTTTAGGGTCTATGGCCAGTCTGCCCCTGCCTGTAGCTCAGACACCTTCCCATAGATAAAGGCACCTATATGTCCCAGGGAATGCTGCCACTGGTTGAGGCTATATTAGCCCTTGTGCAGGCTCTTTAAGAGTCAAGACCTAAGGAATTGACCACCAGGAAGCAAGCAGGAGAGGTCATGAGCAGACCGCAGCATGGAGGAGCGTGAGGGGTAAGTACTCTAGCAGCCATGCCCTCTGGGAGAGAGGAGATGCACAGACTGTCTGGTGGTAAATTTCTCTTTTCTCCCCATTCAGAACAAATGCACACTTAAAAGCGTAGAGATATTGGGAGGAATATCTGACGGCAAAATGAGCCTTTGGCCGAAGGCTATCGAAGTGTATGGCCAGCTTAAAACAATACAGAAGGACGGCCAGAGAAAGTAAAATTTCTTGCAGCTTCCCTGTTTTGTTGACATAGCTGGAGGGAATAGCTGTAGCATTTAGCAGGCTCTTAGGTGGAGTTTTTATGTAAAATGCTCAAGAAGTGTGAAAAAAGGTCTCTTACCGTATGATAGGCCATCAACATTGAAGAGTAACTAAACTAAACTTTTATTCAACTTTTTTTAATGTCCCAAATGCCCTAAAAATATTTTTTTTAATATACTTTATTAATTGATTTTGACTTTTTACTAAAGAAATTTCCACCTAAAGTCCTGATTTCAACAGTGCTGTAAATCCAAAATTCTTGCACATCTTTGACTTGTCAGTGGTATACAGAATACAGACTCTGTATTGTATCAGCGAACAGTGTATGGGCAGTAGCACACATTGCTGCTCCTGCCTATGCCCCCCCCCCCAAGGTTGGCTAAATGCTGGCATAGCACATCAGTACCCTGTAACAATTTGCTATGCCAAGATTAGCTGTGTGCAGCGTGCTCCTGCCTGTGCCGGCTTCGCTAAGCTAGACAGCTTTTAGCTTAGCGAAGCCGGCACAGGCAGGAGCCCGGTCTGCTCAGCTAATCCTGGCATAGGACATTGTTACAGGACACCCAAGTGCTATGCCAGCATTTAGCCAACCTCGGGGGGCACAGGCAGGAGCAGCAACGTGGGCTCTTGTCCGTACTCCGTTAGCTGCAGCCCGATTGATACAATGCAGAGTCAGCGATGTGAAAATATAGTGAATATAAAGCACAGTTTAAATCAGGGCTTCAGGTGGAAATTTCTTTAGTAAAAATTCAAACTCAATAAAGTATGTTAGAAAAATTATTTTTCGGCCATTTGATTCTTTTTTTTAAGTTGAATAAAAGTTTAGTTTCTCTTTAAGGTGCCCATAAACATTCAATAGCTGTCAGTCACAGGATTGTTCGTCCAACAGCCAGGGGCCGACTGGGAACTTTAAGTGGCCCTGGAAAAAATACAAAAAGTGGCCCCGTTTTGTAGTTGATGGAAGGCAGGGCCAACAATACCATATTGTGGCACATTATACCACCCAAACAGAGCCAGAAACCACACTCCATCACAAAATACTGCCAGCAGCACAAAATACATCCCCATAAACTTCCACTGGCTGGCCATGAGGAGGGCTCAGGCGGCCCCCTGGGCATCGGCCCACCGAGAAATTTCCCTGTAAGGTCTATGGCCAATCCGCCCCTGCCAACAGCTATTTCTCCTGACTCCCTCCCAGCTTCCCCATATACAGACACGTTCAGCCTGGCCAAATGTGTATACTATGGGGAGAGAAGAGAAAGTTTATCTTCCGGGAGAACAAAGGGATTAGCTGAAAATATTCATTTCGTCCAATCTCTGTCTCCCCAGACATCATCTGTCGAGAGCTCCCCACACGCACTTGAGTGTCAGCAAAACCTCACAGTTCTCAGCTGACCAAAGAAGAAGGAAGAAAATACTTATCAGTCAACAAAACTTCAGTTTTCAAGCAGATTTGTAGAAATCAGGCAGTGAAATAGTATCAATCTATTCCACTTTGCTGCCATGTTCTGCTGGGGCAGGGCTTGGCTTCCCTGCCTCCATACTCTACTGGTAGCCTAAGACAGAGGATATGGGAAGTAACTTGGCTGTGAAGTGGTTCACTAAAACGGAAGGGTAGGCATTCTGTTGTATGGGGTTGTTGTATAGCATGGTTGTTGGTAAGACATTTGCCTGTGTATGACTGACTGTAGTAGCACAGATTTAGCTTTTTTTCAGCCCCTCTCTGCCAGCAGTACCAGGTAGGAAGAAGGATCTCATGGAAACCCATCAGAAATGTATGAGTAGAACTGCCAGCTATCAAGACTATCATATCACATCAGACGACTGGGACGCCTATTCTGTATCTTCACATTCACAAACGGTTTCAGGACAGATCCAGTCCCTTTGCCAAGTCAGTACAAAACAGCTTCACGTGATGTTTATGATCACTGCCAGCACAAAGTAGAACTCCTATTTCTAAGGTCTTCCTAGGTTTTTTCTCCAGAGTTTCCTAGGGCAGCATTATAATTCTGGAATGACGGGGCTGAAAAGCATAGATTCTGGAAACATTATCTGTGAAGAATAGTTAAAGTGCATTGTATGGATGGCTTTACAACAAAAGTGCAGCTGGGAAGATCCAATAGAGGAGGGAGAAGTGTGTGTTTGTATTTCCTAGAATCAGCGCTCTGAGTTATCTGGTGAAATGTTCTGTAAACAGCAGAGTACAGAATAAGTGCTCCATGAAGGACATATTGCTCTGTGCTAGCATTACTGGCCACACAGCAATGACACAGACGTCATGTAATGAAGGCTGGGTCTACACTTACCATCAGAACAAAAAACAGATTACCGGTACTAGGAACGATCATCTGAGCTCTGCTCCTAAGGTGGCCATAGACATTAGATAGAAGTTGGTTGATGGTTGAACAACAGTTGAACAAACAATCATCTAATGAACGATCCTTTCCCCCAGACACAATTCCATATTTTAGTCCCTATTGGCCGTTCTAGTTGTTCTAACTGGCCGTACTTGTTCAATGAAACTGGGCAACGTACGAAAGATCCTTCTGGAAACATTCTTTCAAACAAGATCTTTCGTCTGACTTTCAGATATAAAAAGGCTATCACAAGGCAGTAGCCCGCATACTCCATCCACCATAAGTCCTGCTTTTTAAATGTAAAGAATAAAAGACAAGTCTTTTTTTAAATCAGATAATTTTTATTGTACATTTTAAAGTTTTATACAACAACATAACATTTCCCAATCCCTCCCTAAGAACCCTCCCTACTCCCACCTCCCCAAATTTTCCCCTCCCCCTCCCCACCCCGAAGAGCATCATTTAATGAAAGTCCATTTTCAGATTCAGATTTGTGCACTGAAGTCCCGGCGGTACCGATAGTCCTTTGTTGTTGCTACAATTACGATAATATTTGTAGGAGAGACTTATGAAGCATGTTCACCATGACATAAGTACCATGTTTCTCACAATAATACAAAGAACAACAAATTGTCTCATATATGCAAAAACCAACAATAAACATGTTTATAGTTTCAATCTTCCTTTGTGTGTATTTTTCCCCCTGTCTACTGTAGCCTAAATCTTCCATCCCCTAGGTGTATTATCCTTATCCCAGAATTTGGTCAGAGATCAGCCAATGGGATTGCTATTAATCCAGCTTTCCCAGATACCTTCACATTTTTTAATATTCCCACGTTTTTGGTATACATATTTTTCCAGTTGGATTAGTTTTTTAACTCTCACTTTAAACTCTTGTACAGTGGGGGGTTCAGGATCGATCCAGTGATATGCTATGAGTTTACGGGCCTGGTACATGAGTCTCAATACAGCAGTTTTGTGTCCTTTTGTTAAAGAAGAACTCCCGCAAAATTTTTTATTCTCTGACCTGTTAATAAGGTGCATGATATAATCTGTAGTGATTGTCATTTTCTTATCAGAGGCTGAAATTGAGAGTTTCCACTCTCTTCTTCCTGTAGCTGGGTCATGTGACCAACTCCCTGACCTCCAACTGACCCAGGACAGCAAGCCAGTCACTTCTCTATTCATTCCTATGAGACTGAAAGTGAGGCTCCCATAGGAATGCATAAATAATTAGACTTCCTGCCCACACATAAGGTGCTGTGTGAGTTCATGGGTCTAATTCCTAGTCACATGACACAGATAAGAAACTTCAGGATGATATAACTCAAAAATGCAGCTACTGGTAAGAAAATGACATTCACTACACATTACATCATGTACATTTCTAGCAGGACATGGAATAAAATTTTTGCGGGAGTTCTTCTTTAACGGATGAGATCCCACACACCCCAATACACATAAATGTACATTAGGTTTGGGATTTACTTGAAAGGTCCTACTGAGTAGCCCTACTATGTCTGCCCAGTACCGTCTAAGTCTGGGGAAGTTCCACATAAGATGTATCAGTCCAGCATTAGGATTATCACACCTTGGACAATTATCGTCTTGTCTATATCCAATTTGTTTAAGAAATTTAGGGGTTCTATATGCCCTATGAATGAAAAGAACCTGTGACACTTTTTGAGCTTCACTAACCGCAATTTCTGTGAAATTAGTTAGTGCTTCTGACCATTGTTCCTCCGTTAGGTCTGGGATATCCATTTTCTACTTACCCATCAATTGGAGTGTTTGGTTTTTTTTGTTGTTTATCCAATAAGAACATATCGTGGGTGGATATTATTCCACTGGTGCCCCCGTGAGTTCTAGTAAGATCAATAATATAGTTGGATGTTGCTGGCTCGATTTTACAGGTTTTTCCTTGTGTTTGTATAGCATGCCTTAATTGAAGGTTCTGGTAAAAGGAATGTGAGGGCATATGATATTCTTGTTGTATTTGAGAGAAAGTTTTTAGGACCTCTTCTGTAAATAACTGTCTCATGAATCTAATTCCTTTTTCCGCCCATAATGGGTATTCCGTTAATTTTTGTATTTCTGGATATAGATAATTTGGCCATATATGAGTATATGTAGAATACCCCTCTATTCCCGCAACCTGTTTAGCTTTCCACCACACTTTATGGATAGTAAGAGCGATATGCCCTGTCTTTTAGATAGAAAAGTACAATTTTCTAGGGATTCAAGAAGGGAGTCTGATTTAAGCAAATATCTAACTATCCTCCCCGATGTATTCAGATGAGCATTGTTCCCCCATCCTATAAAAGATAAGTCTTAGCAAGTGTTGAGTGCCACATTTGATATTCCTTTGTCCCACTGAAAATTTCAAACATGGCTGCCCTCTTTTTTTCCAATCGGTTGGCTAAAATGATCGTTCGTTGTTAAATGCCTCCTGATGAAGGATCGTTTTGGTTGAAATCATACATTTTGGTCGACTTTAGATTACACACAACACTAGAGGAATGACTCTTCTGGTAATACACTTCACACACAGGGTAGGATCAGATTAATCAGGACGCAGGCATGATTACATGTACATCTTATAGGCTTCTAGCAGTGGAGCCTCTGGACACTTACCTCACACTTTCTGTAGAGTGCATGTGTCTTGTACCTCCTTTTAATACACAGACACTATGATAAATACCATACACCTTTTTCTAAGGCCTCATGCAAACGACCACGTTTTCCATCCATGCGCTATCCGTATTTCTGTTTTGCGGTCCACAAATTGTGGATCAGTACATTCCAACCTTTGGGAGAAATGCCTATTGTTGTCTGCAAAATGGAACATGGAATAGAACATGTTCTTTTTATTTGCATGCCCGCGGTATGGACATATGGATGTGGACAGCACGCACTGTGCCATCTGCATCTTTTGCGGCCCCATTGAAATGAATGGGTCCGCATCTGATCTGCCAAAAATGCGCATTGGAGGCGTACCGAAAATACATTCAAGTGAATGGACCCTTATTACGGTTAGCACATGGATCCATTCATTTCTATAGGTCCATAAAAAATGTTAAAAAAATGTTAAAAAACGGACACCACACTATGGTATGTCTGGTCAACAAATTATGGAGCAAGTCCATTCTGGTCTACATTGTGAACGAGAATAGCGATTTTTTTGTATGGGAGTGAGAATATCCCTATTTTGCGGCTGAAAATACAGAAACGGCAGTGTGCGTGAGGCCCAGTATACAGCTCTACTACTTATTTACAGGCAGTCAGGAACTTACCTCTTACCACTTTCTAATACACATCTACAGGAGCTGTACCTCCATCTAATTCATAGTCACCAAGGCGTGTACCTCGCAATTCCTGCTAATACACATGTCAGGACAAGTACAGCTTAGGTTCTTCTAATATACAAAGAGGACATGTCTTTCACACCTCCTTCTGATACACCACCTACAATACATGCATGTCATGCTTGTCTGTAATTCACAGACCACCACCATCCTTCTAAAGGCCCCAATACGCATAAATATATTGTCAGCCGAACCCACCATTTCCAGTGGGGCCAGCCGACAACTTTATGCGCATGAGAGGCTCCCCACTCATTCCCCACCGATGATATGGTGGGGGAGAAGGATTAGATCAAACAAATTTTTTCACCCGATACGTTTGTTCTCCTGAGGTATCTGCCCCAAGATTTCTCCTTTCACTGGAAACACACATGTGTAAGGGGGAGTTGTGAGACATATCAGTCAGCCAAAAGAGTGTTCGGCCAGCAGATGCTGAAGGTGTATGGGCACCTTAATACAGAGATCAGATATTCTATCCAGACAGACTATCACAAATATCTCAGCTTTCTCTAATAAATCTTCATTTGACTTCATCTACTTCCCTTGTCTAATGACCTCACTCAACACTTGTGAACAGTCTTATTGTTATTCAGAGGCACCGCTCTCACATCTACCATTGTTACATAAGGCAGCACTAGATTTCCTGCACTGAATGTTCCCGGGTTCAGAGAACATGCCCAGTTCCCAGCTGTACACGTGTGTTACCAGAAGAGTCATTCCTCTAGTGTTGTGTGTAAACCACCTAACTAGTTTAACCACCACATGAGCATCTGACAGAACTGAAAGTTCATCTGGGCTTAATACAAGCAGGCAGAAAGTTCCATTCTTCAAGAGCACAAGAGCATTCCCAGTAACCAAGCTAAATAAGGGAGGGGATTTCAGTTATTTTTCAGAGGTCCTACATAAAAACATCACCCTGGAAGAATTAACCCCTTCCCAACGTTGCCATTTTTCTTTTAATTTTTTTTACTCCCTGCCTTCCAAGAGCCATAACGTTTTTATTTTTCCATTCATATAGCATATGAGTGTCTGTTTAATGGCACCACTTAATTGCACCATTGTCTTATGGGTTTTGTTTTTACAGTGTTCACTGTGCAGAAAAAGGACACATTGGGGGTAATTTACAAAGACCTGCTTTTTACACCGCTCCTTGTTTTCCTCCTGTGCTGCCAGAAGATTCGTCTAATTTTTGATGAGGCATAAATTAGACACATCTCCTGCAGCCCATGTGCCCGGAGTATAATTTACTCCAGCCACTTTTACGCTTGTTTTCAGGCCCCAGCCTCTGCCACATCTTTGCCATTCCCAATATTGTCACATTGGAATTTAAAAAGTCACAAAAAGTGGTCTTTGCCAGCACTCGCTCTCACTGCCCATACATGCTCCCTCTGGCTCTTAAAGGGCCAGTGTGCACACCTTGATATTCATAAGCCAATGGCTGGCCACCCTGGGGTACTTAAGGCACATTCCCCTGTGAGAAGGTGCCTGAGCAATAGATTCCAGTTTCCAGAAAAGGTGTTCTCTTTTGCCTGTTCCATGTACTGACTTCTGCCCGACTTCTGGATTTGACCCTTGGCTGCCTGACCTGATCTCTGCCTGATCTCTGTATTGACCCTGAGCTGTCTGCCCTGACTTTAGAATGTTTATTGGATCGTACAAACTCTGCCTGCCCTGACCTTCACCTATCCCCAACTATGGTTTTGCCTGACCCCTCTGTGCTCCACACTGGTGTCTCTTGATCCCCGTGGGTCAGCAGTCACTTGAACAAAGACTACTCAAAGAGATTGGTCTGTTGGTTCCCCTACAGAGTGCAGATCCTTGTGCAGAGGTTAAAGAGTGAATACCAGGGGGGACACTTACATAACACCCTTAGGAGTAGCCTGAAGCCAAATCTGGTCAAGAGACACAGCAGATCTACTGGGGTTTCCATACGAATGGTATTCATCATATGACATACTTTTCTATTTTAATAATTAGGGAATTTTAGGACGTGGTGATTCCAATGATGCTTTTTATTGTTTATTTTTTTATTTTATTTTTTTTTTATCCCCCCTAGGGGAATTGAACATGTAATCATTACCTGGAGCTACAGTATGTTACATAAGTTAGCAGGGATTCTACAAAACAATAAATCAACCTTTCTGTGCATTCCTATACAGATCACTAGACTAAATAACTGTGATTACAAATGATGTAAGCCAAAGGCTCTTAAATTTCCTCTCTGCTCAGAAAGTCAAGACTTGCACTGAGGTTTCCCTAATTGTGAAACATTTACTATTTATAGATATCAGTCTAGCGTCCAGAAGGAAGTGAACTGTAAAGGCCCTTTTACATGGGCCAATGATCGGGACTATCTCCATATAGTGGAGATAAATGCAGCTTCCTCTAACGTGAAATTATTGGGAACAAATGGTTTGCTCCCAATGATTGCCTACTATGTTGGCCAGTTTAAAGGGACCATAGGCTACCTGCACACGGTGTGGATTACATGCGTCTTTTCTATGCAGGTTTTTATGTGGAAGAATCCCAGTGTAATACAGTAACGGCAAAGTGAAGGAGATTTGACAAATCTTATATACTCCAGACGGAGCGGTTGTGGAGCCTCGTCAGAGAGAGCGATCTTGACTAGTCACATGAGTGGGGGTTGCACGAGAGGAGGGGGTTGCAAAGAAGTTTCTGGGGGTTAGGGGGGTGGGCAGTGGCATACATAAAGAAGTAAGGGCCCCATAGCAGGGATAAAACCAAGCTTCCCAAACAGGACAGAAGGGTTTCTGCCAAAACCCCTTTCAATGACCCTTGGGCCATGTTTCCACTGCTTCATTTGCTAAAAGTTGTTCCTTTAGAGCAGGCATGGCCAACTTGTGGCTCTCAAGCTGTTGCAAAACTACAACTCCCATCATGCAAAGACTGCCTACAGCTATCAGCCTACAACAGGGCATGGTGGAAATTGTAGTTTTGCAACAGCTGGAGAGCCGCAGGTTGGCCATCCCTGCTTTAGAGGGTGGAGTCCTGACCGAGTTTTCACCCCCAGTACAAGAGGAGATAATCCCAACTAAGACTGGGCCCCTTCTTGCCCTGGGCCCATAGCAGTCGCATGGTCTGCCGCTATGGTAGTTATGCCCCTGGGGGTGGGGCCCATTCAAATATTTGCTGTGGGCCCATTCATTACTAGTTACGCCACTGCATGTAGCGATTTCCTGTGCAGCATGGGGAGAAGCGATTGCTTTGCCTTGTACAGTGGTTTGCCAGCGGCAGATTCCAATTACACAGAACTGCTGAAAGATTTGGACTGCCCGATGAACGAGCATTTTCGTCTGCAGTATTACACTGCAAGATGATCGTTAACGAGTGTTCATTATCTTGGGTGCACCCTGATCCCCTTAAGGGCTTGTGGTTTGGCGCACCGTCCTTCAGGCCTCAGATACAGACCGAATATAGTTGTCACAAGGAAGACAAGGGAATGTGCGTCCTGTCCTGAATTCCCCCCGTTCTCTCCCTGCCTGCTTGCCTCAGTTGGCCATAGGCGGCCACGGACAACCACGGAGACGGTCCCTGCTCTGTATAAGTGCGCAGGGAGGGACAGGGAACAATCGGAGAGACAAACACAGACGAAACAAATACAATATAAGAATAGTCAGCAAACCGGGTAATACACAGGAGATAACGTCAATACCGGGGGTGAAGCAAAGAGAGGTCGAAGTCCAAGGTCAGGGTCAAACAGCAAATCAAACACAAGGTCGCTCAAGCTCTGATCAAAGTGGTAACGCTAATCATAGGCGATTAGGGAGGACAACTAGTGGCTTTAAATAGCCCTCCACTGGGTCATGTGACGGGGCCAGCGTCACATGACCTCATTTGCATACTGAGCGCTGGCCAAACGTGACCAGCGCTCAAATATGCACCAAATTTGGTCATGCGGCGTGGCCAGCGCCACATGACCCAAAACCAGTTATAAAAGTATATAATAAATGTTCTGAGCGCTGGTTGCCCAGACCAGCGCTCAGATGTCCCCGCCTGCTCGTTACTAGGGGGGCGGGGAGGACGCCGGACGCGCTGTATCAGTGCGCGCGCCCGGCCCTCTCCTGTGAGTGTCGTCATGGAGACGAGGACGCTTCCTGCGTCCTCGCTCCAGCGCACTCCTGGGAGACCGGCGGCGCGGCAGAGGGGAAGCGCGCCGCCGGCTCCCCGTTACAATAGTTCTGCAATTACCCACCAAGTGTTACTGCAGAGTTTAAACCCCACTACGTGTAACTCTCCACATTTGGGAATCTATAGCTCAGTTTAGGGTGCGCAGCTAATTTTGTAATTTAAGATTACACCAAAGTTTTTGTGTTCAGCCCTCACTAGTCCCTATGGTTCTCTATGAAAGTCCCGATCGTTCCACCAGGGTTTCCATAGTTTCAGCGCTGACCATGATGTCTCCCTGAAAACCGCAGAGATCATGGCTTTCTCCGTCACACAGAAAGCTCTGCTTGTAGTTACCACCAGCTTCCCACGTGGATGCAGAAACTCAAGATCAGTATAACAGCGCCTATAGACATGCAAGTGGATTTTGTAGTTCCGCGCAAGCGCTGTGGATTCTATAATGATTGCATGCGCAATACATATCCATTGGGCGATGATTAAAGCTCAGGGGGTTATAGGGTCAGTCAAAGGACCAATCAATGGCGTGGCAATGCTGGAATACTGAGGAGTTTAGGTGCCCCGAGTGGTTAGGGCCCAACCCTCAGTGCACTGATGCCCTAATTTGCATATAGAATAAAAAAAACCTTTTTCTCTGTAAAGGGCACAAGAGATTTTAACCATACAGATACTTTTTTAATCAGCAGGATCAAACCTACCAGGCAGTATACCTGGTTCTGAACTACTTCCCATCATGCATAGCCTGAACACAAAAAAAAACCCAGGTACATTTCAGGTAATAAATTCAGTACAGCCTCATCCTCTTCACATGACTATAGTAAAGTATATGCACAATGGCCTCAAGCTCCTTCTAACAATAGTCCTTAAACGGAAACTGCTAATGATGGAGGAAGTCAACAAGCAGCCTCGTCAGGGTGACGTCATCAGCCCGTCCCTGATACTCCCGTGGAGAGCAGCACGGGCCCCGCCTACTTTCTTCCTTACCCAGTCATTGACGTCACGGGGACTCCCCCGGAACGTTCCGATGGGCGGGGCTTTCGTTGACGTCACGGCAGTTTAAATGCTCTGAAGTGCAGATCTCTGTATTCGGGCTTGTGAGGATCGTGTTGCGGCAGGGAGGTCGCAGGCTGAGCCGCTTTAGCGATTGGCTGGATTATTACTACAGATACGACAATGGGGCAACTGTTCACTAAACTCATGAGCATCTTCGGCAATAAAGGTGGGTAGTGGAGAGTCGGCCGACCGGGGGTTTGTGCTGTGGGGTCCCAGAGAGCCCGGAGGATTATAGACCGGCGGCTGTGAGTGACAGGTACCGGAGGCTGATCTGTACCGCCCGGTGTGGGTATCGGAGGGTATGGGCTCCCACTGAAGAGGCCCAGAGGGTCTACAGATGGGCGACCTTTTGTTTTGGAGCGGTCTCTGGCCTGACACTAGTATACAGTGGTGATCTGGTCATCTGTAGATCATATGTTCTGTATCACAGCGGGTCCTATTGTTTTTCTCCTTACACACAGTGCTGATTGCTGAGACTTGTTGCTGGTTTGATATGGTTACTCAGTTTTACTATACTTCTCTATTGTCCCTCACTATTACTCTCTTTCCTCACCTTCTACAATGTATGTGAACCCCTTTAGGGCTGCATCCCAATAATTCCCTGTCTGATAGTGGGAAAGGAAGCCTTAGTGGTGAGAAATCCTTGATTCCATCAAGTGGTTAAAGGGGTGCCTGCAAAAAATGATAAATGCATGATGGCAGAGAGAGATTTAACCAGTGGGGACCCCCTGCTGATCTTAAATGTGTGTATGTGACTGCTGGAGATGTGAGTGGGAGTCCATCAGTCCTGTAGTGAACTAGTGGGGTACATGTCTGACCACTGCTCTATGCCGTCAGGGGGCCTCATGCTGATGACCCACATATCATTTATCATCTTTGGCGCACTCTACAGTTACTCTGCAAAATTTTGACTTTTCTGATGGTTTTACTCACCGCTCCCCAGAGTAGGCAGTCTGTCACATGTATTATAATGTACACCAGAAAACTGGCCACGAATATTAACCTCTTAATAGCTGTGATGCATCTAAAGCAAGCAGGGGAAAGATTAAGACTGGTGTGCTCTGTTTTGTGGATGGGTGATGAATAGTGTTGCACGAACTTGTTTTCAAGTTTGGCGTACAAGGTTTGGGTTATTTATGAATTCTGTTATGGATTCCACTACCGTGGACCATAACTTCCATGGTAGCGGAATCCATAACTGAATTCTTAGATAACCTGAATCTTGTACGCTAAACTTAAAAAGACAAGTTCGCTCAACACTAGTGATGAATATTTTTTGTAGGCCAATCCCTAGAATTGGACCTACTGAAGGATGATTGTGTGATTTCCCATGCTGGTATCCGTCTGGTTGTGTCACATTTACCACAGACATAGACTATGGTCAATAATAAAATTGTAATCTTTCACATTAGTCAGAACAGTTGTTCCAGGTTTGGCTCGTGATGCATAAAGCAAGACAATGGAAGTCATCTACTTTAGTTCTAGGAAAGTCACAAATGTTGTTGCAACTTTTTAGTTTTTTTCCAACACCTTCGCCACTCCAAAAAGTGGGCAGGAGGAGGCCCATGTGCACCAGAAAACTGTCACACTTTAGACAAGAAGTCCACTGCTGGAGTAGATTACAGTGCTGGGTCATGGATACTTATTTATTGAGAGGCATGGGCCTCTTAATAAAAATTTAACCCCACTGGAGAAAGATCCAAGACTGGAGTGTGAAATTCCATTCTTAGTAAATGTGTCTGTCCTCCTGATACTGTAGGAGGTTTCTATGTATGACCCCTGTCCAGGTGAGCTTACGCCTAGATGTGCTTTGCAGTTGATGGCTCATCTTCTTATGCAACAAAGCAGCTTTTGTCCCTGATATGCCTGCTATATAAGAATCGGGGCCGCCCTGTAGGTTGTGCAGGCGGCCGCTCTACATCTCCAGTGTCCTGGTGAGAAGTGTATTGTATCTTCTCGGCCTCTGTGCCCCCCTAGTAGTTTCATCATCACATCTCTGTGTACTGAGGCTTCAGGCTATTATCTCTGCACAGCTGGGTGTGAATAGGTTCCATGCCCTGGTGTTTTTCTACTGAGGAGGGGGGAGGGGAGAGTTTTGTTCGGCTCTTAGCAAGTTTCTCTGTCTGTCTTGGATGTTTTCTGAGTTCAGACATAGCTCACATTCCATTCTCTCCACATCTGTCTCAAGGGGTGGAAGGAAGTGGGTGTATGTCGGTCGGCCATGGCGCTCTCGTGAATATACATAATTGTGGTGGTTTCTCCTGTTTGATGTGTGTGCCTGGGTTATGTATAGGATGTGAACTGTATGCCCTATGAAAAGTCGCCTACAGACGTTACATTTGTACCCGCAAGTTGTACAAAGTTCACAGCTGGTGCTGCGTGTTACGTCACTTCATGGTGCATAAACTGTAAGACTGAGTAGACCATAACCGCTCGTTATTTGTATTCCACAGAGCACAAAGTCATCATTGTAGGACTGGACAATGCTGGGAAGACCACCATCCTGTACCAATTGTGAGTATTCACACCCCCAGCAGATGGTCTAGACACAATAGAGGAAGAGACAGGCACTTGGCTAGTTAGGATATAGCACTTGACAGGGTGTGAAGAAGGAGATTGTCATCAATAGTGACCTTTACTGCAGCTATTTTATATGTAAATGGGTCTGGTGTGAGGTGAACCCCCAACATGCAGCTCTCCAGCTGAATTTACATAGTGCGTACATATTCTGCATTACTCACGCCAACATCGGGAGAACTTACAAACTCCATGCAGATGTTGCTCTTGGTTGGACTCAAACCAAGGACCCCAGTGCTAACCACTGAGCCACCATGCTGATGCAAAGCAACAATGCTCGGACAGCCTCAGAGGTTGCTGGGAGTTATAGTTTTGCAACAAATTGGGGACTAGGTTAAGATGGATAGATGTTGCCCATTCACCCAAACCTCCAACAACAAAGTGACACAGAAGTTGTCTTAAAGGGGAATCTGTCCTGTCTGAGAGCAGCATCACCCAGTGATGAGACCATAATGGATAGGCTGGGACAATAGTATTGACCCAGTCAGTTGCCTTCCTAAAATCTGTATTGAGTAGCTCCAGCACAAGCTGAGGGCTGAAATCTGCTCAGCACAGAACACAAGCTAGGAAGCCTCTTCCCTTTACTGAGTGGGTCAGAATTTGTCACGTCCATAAAGTATAAGCGCACCATTGTTTAGTCACAATCTATATGGATGCTAACAAGAGTTTGCTTCTGTCTTCCAGTCTCATGAATGAAGTTGTTCATACAGCGCCCACTATTGGCAGTAATGTAGAAGAGATTGTCCTGCGGAACACACACTTCCTGATGTGGGATATTGGGGGACAGGAGACCCTTCGAGCAACATGGAACAGTTACTACTCAAATACTGAGGTAAGAGCTCAGACACACTGCTATATAGTAAATGGACACAAGAGCCACAGCCCCAGCTGATCAGTAGAGGTGCCAAGAGTCAAACCCCCACCAGTCTGATATTGATGATCTACCCTGAGGCTAGGTCATCAATATTCTGAAGCTGGAATACCACTTTAAACTTCTAAAGCAGTTGCAATCATCCTTGGTGGTCCCAGGGATGATATCAAGACTAATGTTAGAGTGTTGCTATCTGTTAAAACTGAATGTTAGAATGTTAAAATTGCTCCAATGATCCTGCTTTACTTTAAGGGGTTATCCAGGAAAACAATATGTATGACTTATCCTCAGGATAGGTCATCAGTATCAGATTTGCAGGGGTGCAACACATCTGCAGCCTCTTCCTAGGCCAGTGACATCACTGTACATTGGTCATGTGTCTTATTTGCAGCTCAGCCCCATTCAAGTCAGTTGAGCTGAGCTGCTATACCAAGCACTGCCACTATATGAAGTATGTCCTTGGAAAGCTGCCGGGAGCCTGCATCGTTCAAAAGAGCTCTAGTGAGTGCATCATCTCCCTGAAACAGTTGATTGGTGGTGAGGCCTGGTCTTGGACCTCACTGTTTTGATGATGATAACTTATCCAGAGGATAAGTCATCATAATCTTTTTCAGGGACAAAGTGGACATAATCACATTATGGCCCATGCATGGGATGTGGAGTTACGGAAATGGCCGAGTGACTGACTCTCTATAGAGCATTGCCTGCTCTGTAATTTCCATAATTTAGGCCACCCCATTATTGTACTGTGGTTATTCCTGCAAAGATGGGACAACCTCTTTAAGTCTTCTGAAGTAAAGATGTACCGTACTGCAGGCATTTTTGTACATTGTGAACTAGCCTCTAATCCTAGGGTCTTCATATTTTATTCTATTTTTCAGTTTGTCATTTTGGTGATTGACAGCACTGATCGAGAACGTTTGCCAGAGACGCGGGATGAACTCTACAAGATGCTGGCACATGAGGCGAGTCATCCTCTAACTTTCTTATGGTTTCTAGGCTAAGTTACTGGATAAGTAGGTCATAACTAATTGAAGATGGAATCCAGCAGGGACTACATTCCCCCCCCCCCCCTTTCATTGCCAGATTAAAAATAAACGAACCAGCAGCCCAAACAATTCCAGACCTTCTCATTGTAGCTATTCATTGCAGAGTCCTTCTCACTTCTTACTGAATGATGGTTTTTTTTTGTGTGGCTGTTTTGCTAAGCATGCCCAAGCCTATACAGCCATGCTCTACCAAAATGGTTCTCTCAAAAAAAGATTAATCTAAGAGTCTGCAGGAATTCCCCTTGGTAATTAATCTCAATGGGAATTTCCAGAATTTGGTTGTTTTCACTCCTTCTAAACAGTTGTCCATCTCCACACAGGACCTGCAGAACGCGGCCGTACTAATCTTTGCCAACAAACAGGATGTAAAGAACTCCATGTCGGCATCAGAGATCTCTACCATGTTGGCACTCAGTGCCATAAAAGACAGAGCCTGGCACATTCAGGGTTGCTGTGCACTTACTGGAGAAGGGTAAGTGTGTTTATAATGGCTGATTCTAACCTTTCCTATAGCAACAGAACAGTTAGTGTGATATGTTGTATCGTTTGAGGATACATTCCTTAGAGGTGCTGACAAGATGATGTTTGAGGGTGAAAAGGGGGTAAAAAGATCCTGCTGTTGCAGCCCCTGAGTCATCACAACCATCTGAAATGGGTATTAGTGGAGTAGTGGAGATTTCCTGTGAAATATTATTGTAAACTTTGTGTCACTTGTGCCATAGAACATTTACTGTCCCACTCCTCTGACCTCGCCTTACAAGAACCAAACATTTCTTGGATCCCAGCAGTCAGTAAAACCAGGCCTGAATGGGAATGCAAAAATAGACCTTTGGGGCTTCACAGCAACATGGAGTTGCCTGCAGTTTGTAGTAAAGTCACTGCCTTACTGCAACTTGTGTCCAACTCCAGTGTTTTCCTAGGGCAGACATGGCCAACCTGAGACTCTCCAGCTGTTGCAAAACTACAACTCCCAGCATGGCTAGACTTCCTACAGCAGGGTATGGTGGGAGTTGTAGTTTTACAACAGCTGGAGAGCCACAGGTTGGCCATTCCTGCCCTAAGACTCATCAGAACCTTCCCATAAGAAAACCTTGAATGTGGGCAAGTTATTTTAAGGCCTCGTGCACACAGCCGTTGCCCGGCCGTTCCATGCAATGGGGACCGCAATTTACGGTCACTATGCACGAGCACCATCCATGTGGCTGCCGCAGACGGATCCAGGCAAATTCAACTAGAATAGGTCCGTTAACAGAGGCACAAAGATAAACCCCCCCCCCCCCCCCCCTCATGGAAGCACTCCGTAGTGGTTCCATGCCCCCGTTCCACACCTTCCATCTGTGATGCGGTGCACAAACGGCCGGGGCACGTATATTGCAGAGCTGCTGTTTGCAGGCCGCAATATAGGAACGGCCATGTGCATGAAGCCTGACGGAGACACTTTGTGCCCACCTGAAGCCCTGGCTTACAAGTAGCCTAATCTTTTGGACTGTATAGGGAATCCTCTCCCCTGATCTAATTTATGACACGGTACTCCACGCCATGCCAGCAAGACCCCCTAACTCTATGGCCAACCTAACAGACAGGGTCCTAGCATCTAGGTCAATGTGAGGTTACTTAATTTATTTTTTTTTTTTCTAATTTGGGAACGGAAAGGTTTCTAAGTTTGTATTTGTGACAAAACGATTGCATCAGTCAGCTGACAGAGAAGTGGAAAGTTCTGCTGGGAAGACAATGTACCCATTTTAATTTCTTCCCCATAGAACCTATCATTTTAACTATTGCAAAACTCCGAAGTGCTGCAAGTTTTTCTGGAGGTTGCGTGAGCTCCTTCTAAAGTTAATGAATGATCTTGTTTGCCTTTCTTCCACAGGCTGCCTGCTGGATTAGACTGGCTGAAGTCTCGGGTTACCGCTAACTGACTTTGACAGGAGCCTCTATTTATTTTCCATACGCTGGACACTTTCGTATTACTTTTGTACAAATTTCATCCTTTTTTATACAGACATATTTACTTATTTTTTTATGTGAAAAGAGAAGTAGCTGTGGACTTTATGACGCGGGCTGTGGATGGCTCAAACCAATTCCATTAAAAAGCGGCATCCAGTTCCTCAGAATCTGAAAGGACGTGAGAAGACTTCACAATACAATGTTGGAGAGACTGAAAAGAAGACCTTTTTATGCAATTTACAGCCCATGCATTAACTTAACAGAATGGGGATGTACCCTTGCCGCTGCCTCTTGGCATTCTGGGTATTTTGAGTGGTGTGTATTTTTGTAACTCCAGTATGACTACCTCAGCTTTCTCCATTCTGCTTACCGGGCATTTTCAGCTATGAAACGCCCTGTGTTTGCTTTGGAGGCACAAGAATTTACATCTGGTTTAGATGAGAGTATCCACAGCTGCACCATGTGTTTTTTGTGTGTCCTTTTTTATATTAACCCTTTAATATGCTGAGTTTTTAATCTGTACCTTCTTTGACCGAGGTCTTTAATGCACCATTAAGCAGCACAGGCCCCTTAGATGGGCTATAGGTTAAAATTCTACTTCGTCACTGTGTATATTGTATGTTTCCCTCCGTGAAAGAATATATTTATTTTGTACGTCCTGACAAGCTCGTCCTGTCTTTGCCTTGACCCAATCTGAGACAATTTGGAGAAGGCTGTTCAATTTTTATGAAGACATTTCACTGGTGCTATGAACCCCTTGTATACCGGGGTTGTTTTTGTACAGTGTTAACCCTTTCTGTGCCTGACTGTGCAGTGTGCTGGCATTGTCTGTACACGGGGCATCAGTCGGGGAGTATTAAACAATGTTCTATTCATGTGCCGTCTGTTTTGTTGAGGGAAAGTGGGTTCTGCATGGCTGGTGGGCAGTCCTTGATTAGTCTAAGGGAATTACCCTTTGTCCTGCTCTAGCTGTATGCTTTGTAGTGATGTAACCTTAGGTCATGCAAAACTGGTTTGAAGGTTATGAAGAGAGACTGACTTCAAGTACAGTCTTGCAATGTGCAATGATCACGCTCCTCATGTGACATATTGTGAAACAGTGAAGGTTTTTTTTCCCGTGTGATGCATATAATTTTTTTTATCACATATACAATCTGTCTATAGCAGCGAAGATAATTCTAGCATTGTGGTCACAATTCAGCAGCCATCAATCATGGTCATGCCCAATTATATTTTAAAGCCGTGATTTGGCTGTAAAACAGTCAAGCTGCAAGCAAAATTCATGTTGCACACATCTTGCATTCATGTGGTCCATGATAGTCATGTGTGACTTCCAACAAAAAATCCAACTGTTGGATTTTCCGCAATTATTGCGGCATGTCGCTCTGCAGCACCAAAGACAGATACAATGTTGGATGCTTTTCATGTTGCACGACGGACCTCACCAAGTAGCCCCAGCCTCAATCCCTTTTTAATATCAGACCTGCCCAGATAAATTTGCCAGTGCTCTTTTTATTTCTTTTAGTAATAAACAGCAATCTACAAAAAGATCTTGCGTATATGGGGCATAGCAGGAAATGTGTGTGGTGGACTGACTGAGCGTGTGCTAGAGAAATATGTCACAATGTACATAAAAGATGCTCATTTTACTACAGTCTGTTCATCTGCAGCTGTAATAAGAGAGCGCCATGAGCAAACTACAGCACCTACCCCACGGATTGGCCAAGGGGTATCACTCAGTACTGGCAACTCACTGCCTTATGGTTATTCAGGTTTAAGAAGTTAAAGGGAATGGCCAGCTTTTCTGAGTCTCATTGAGATGAATGTGATGGAGGAGCTGTAATTACATTGCTGAAATGTCGATGGCGAGCAGGTAAACTGTGAAGAGAACATGGGGCTCGTAAAACCATTCTTCTCTCTTCAAACAGCAGATCAGCGGGGGTGCCAGCAGTCAGGCACCCACCTATCTGATATTGATGACTTAGCCTGAGGATAGGTCATCCGTATATCAAAAGCAGAGAACCCATTTAACATCTGGACTTCCTCTGTAGATCAATAACAATGAATGTCTATGGGATAAAAACACCAAAAAAATGAGGCAATAAACACCATATGCTGAGACAGGAATAACGCCACATAAAATAACATGTCTGTATTGTGTTCCCATTGACTTACAGTCAGCATTTGGACGGAGGTTGTTTTTGATGAAAATGCGAAACCCCTTAAAAAAAAATGCATAAAAGACTATACATGAAACTACCCTAAATACGCCAGAATTCTGCCTTAGGTTACATTCAAATGGCCGTTGTTTTCACGGCCTCTGAGCTGCATATTTTGCAGCTCAGATCCAGACCCATTCATTTCTACGCAAAAAAAAAAAAAAAAAGTCCTATGCTTGTCTGCAATTGCGGACAAGAATAGGCACTTCTATGATAGCTGAAGCAAGTGCGGTCCACAAATTGTGGAACGCACATCGGCCGGTATCAGTGTTTTGCGAATCCGCAAAATACAACGGTCATGTGAATGTAGCCTTAAATTGTACCAGAAAAAACTGGATTATATGCCTTGCAACACTTTCATCATGTGTTTTATACAATTATTATCCCTCACTGAGGCCAGTCACTGGGTGCAGCAACGCATGTGACCCCATCCCTCCAAGGAAGTTTACATACATAGGAGCAGAAGTCCAGTGAAGACTTCCCAGGAACCATAGAGCGGAGGTGAACAGGTAAGTACAGCTCTCTTCACAGGTCATACGTTGATGGCCAGGGCCTTGGAAAAAAAAAAGTAAATAAGCTTGAACAACCCCTTTTAAATTTTAACAGAGTGCAACTGGGTACAAAGAAAGCCAACCAATAGGTGGTGGTAAAAGTTAAACTGTCTAACGTGTTTAGCAAGATAAACCAAAATGATCATGCTGCCTGAGCCACTGGTGCACCTTTGTGACCTAACTCTAAATGTTCGGTGCAGGGATATTAGGATTAGCTTATCAACCTTAATGTTTTTATGGTTTGTTGTTTTTGTGCAGCATGGTCAAGGTGTGGAGTGTTTTTTGGTTTAGGGCTCTTTCACACTAGCGGCAGTCCGGATCCGGCAGGTGAAGGGTGCTGTCGGATCTGGACTGCCGCAGGGACATGTGTGGGGTCGGAATTGCGTTCCGGCCCCACACGTCACACAGTACCATATACAGACATACACACACATACACACAAACACATACATGCTCCAGGCAGGCAGGCCGCACGTCTCCTCTGCTGGGCGCTGTAGGGAATCGTCATAGCGGCGCGCCTCCTGGGCATGAAGACGTGCGGCTTGCCTGCCTGGAGTGTGTATGTCTATGTGCAGGTGACGGATCCATCCTGAGCCCCATTGAAAGTCAATGGAGGACGGATCCGTTTACCATTGTGGTCACACCAGACGGATCCGTCCCCATTGACTTGCATTGGGGGTCATTCCGGATCCGTCTTGGTGCGGATGTCTGGACAGGAGCGGTTTGTTCTCCGGTCTGAAGACGGAACAGAATGCTTTCAGGAGCATTCCGTTGTCTTCAGTTCAGTTTTGTCCCCATTGACAATGAATGGGGACAAAACTGAAGCATTTTTTTCCGGTATTGAGCCCCTATAACGGAACTCAATACCGGAATTTAAAAACGCTAGTGTGAAAGTAGCCTTATGTTGAGAAAAAAAAAATCTCCCACGAAAAACATTACAAACACAGCAGGAAAAGCCTCCATGTGAAACAGCTCCACTGTGCTCCAAAACCTTGCAACTATTTCTGGTTAGCCGATAAAGGTATGACTCCTAGAATATGTTTTGGTCTAGCGTTACTGATGTGTCTGCACCAAAAATGAAGTTCAATTTGTCACGTCTAGGACTTCTACAGTTTTTTTTCTTTTTCAACATATTCAGGAGGGCTTGACAGAAATGGGTGGAGGTTTGTGGGGTAGGAACCTAAGATGCATCATTTTGCGCCAAAATAGTATCACAATTCTGGTGTAAATATCTGTCTCAAAGGCCCAGTTTACTAATCTTATAGATGGTGTAAGCTTAGACCGGCTGTCTAGACCTTCACCAGATATATCACAGGGACTCAGGCTGGATGATAAGGGCTCATGCACACGACTGCCCAGTGTTTTGAGGTCCACAAATTGCGGCTCTGCAAAACATGGATGCCGTCCACGTGTTACGGAACGGGCTGCCCATTATAGAAATGCCTGTTCTTGTCCGCAAAACAGACAAGAATAGGACATGTTCTATTTTTTTGAGAAGGCCTGTCTGCAGTGTGCAGCCTGCATCGTTTGTAGCCACACTGAAGTGAATGCGAGCCACGATTTTTGCAGCTCGGATGCAGACCCAAACAACGGTTGTGTGCATGAGCCCTAAGTTTGGTGCAGAGATTTGGTGCGATTTTCTCTGCTGCTATGCCAACTATTGGTTGGTTTACTTTGAAACAGATTTTTATGCCAGAATTTTCCCCTTTTTAAGCATGTCGAGAAAAAAAAGTGTAGAAACCATGGATGTGCCAAACTGCACCACTTTTTTAGTACATACACATTAGTAAATCTGGTTCATAGTAAGCCAACCAATAGTTGGTATAGAGTCAGAAAAAAGTGTATATCCCTGCACCAGATTCACCATCCAGTCTGAACCCCTGTGATAAATCAAGATAAGTCTAGACCTTTTGTCTAAGCTTACGCCATGTTTAGGATTAGTAAATCTGGGCCTTTGTGGGTTTTTACACAAAAGTATATAACATTGTATGGATTTCTTTGGCTACCATGGTACCACACTGCTTAACTTTATACCGTGTAACCTAGATCCAGAGAAGAATGTCTTTTACAGACAGTGATTTATTTTTATGACCCTGATCCTCACAACAGGGCCATCTACAAGACAGCTGGCTGATATATGAGTGGATGCCTTAAAGGGGTTATCCCACTCTTTGTAACCGATGACCTATCCTCTGGATTGGTCATCAGAATCTGATCAGTAGGGGGCCAACAACCAGGAGCTGATCAGCTGTTTGAGTAGGCCCTGATGCCACAGGCTTCACGCTGCTTACCCTAGGCCACTGATGTCACAACCATCGGTCACATGGCCTAGGCACAGCTCATTCCCATTCACTACAGCGCTGGGGATTTCTTAAACAGCTGATCGGCGGGGGTCCTGTGTGTCAGACCCCAACTGATCAGATTCTGATAACCTATAGGTCATAAGTTACAAAGACTTGCATAACCCCTTTAATACCCAGTGATTGCTTCAGCGAGGCCACTGCCCCATTGCACTTTGTGCTCTAGTAGTCCGTTGTACAAGTTATCACAATATGAGATATATCCTTGTAGAACTGACCGCACACAGGGAGATGCCTTGTCAGCACCGAAGGAACTGACCCTTGCTTTCCTACCTGATAAGGTAAGAATCGGTGTGCTACAAAAACAATTTTTGCACATGCTGAATAATTATTTGATCTGATCCTACAGGGTCACAGTTTTTATAAAGCTTTCGATATGGCTGGCATAGTTCAGGCCTCAGTGCCGGCATGTCTGGAATGTCACTGCAACCCTGTTAACCCAACAGAGATGCTGTGGCATGACCTGAAGAGGGCTGTGCACGCAGGACATCCAAGAAATATTGATGAATGGAAACACAAACACATTTGCAAGGAAGATGGTCCAAAATTAATTTGTATGTAAATCTTATTTGCAGCTACAGGAGGTGACCTACAGGTTATTAAGTACAATGGTTCATTTACTGTCTATTAATCAAATAAGTAACACAAAATGTGCCAAAATTCAATGTAACCTAAACTGTGCCAAATGTATCACTTGCCTACGTTAGTGTATATATTAAAGTAGAAATCTGCAGAGAAAACTTGACATAGCTAATAAAGCTAATACATTTAGGGATGTGTTATCAAAGAAACGGCAGAAATATAGGCGATGTTTTAAGCATACCCCAGACAAGCGTAAACTCATGAAGAATTACACACTAAGCAAAATTGCAACTTTTTGTTCAGGTACCTGTAGAGCTGGCCATATTCAGTACTTCCTGCTCTTGTTCTACAAATGGATGTAAAAATGCCGTAATTGCTAAAAAATGTAGCAATTTGTCTCAAAAAATTTGCTATTCTGCAATATGTCTAATTTATTATGCTGTGTACAACATCTGAACTTGATGTAAACTTTCGACACTTTTATCTCCAGTTCTAAAAGTTAGTTATGGTGCAAATGATGGCAAAATTGATAAATCTCCCCAAATGTGCTCAATAAAAGACATGAATGGTACAACTGATTGTGTGTTATTAGTTTACTTAGGGTACCTGTACACAGTTCAGATTACGTGCATTTTTCCCGCATGGATTTTTGTGCAGAAAATCTGCAGTGTAATACGATACAAGCATAGTGAATGACATTTGCCAAATCTCGTGTACATGGTGTGTATTTTGTACACATAGAAATTGACCTGTGGTGTGACTTTTAGTATCTGTAGCATGTCAACTGTTTCTGCAATAGTGTGGATTTAAGTGTGTTTTTACTGCATTTTAATGCTTTTTGCATACAAGTTCCCTTCATATGCAGGTGCAGTTCCCGTGAGCAAGGAGGTATCTGCAAACTGGTCATCTCTTTGTCATGTAATGTTATGTCATGCTATGTACTGCACCCAGTATAACCACGTATGGATGACACAGCCAGGGTTAGTAACCCTGACTCGTTGTCTGGGAAGAATTGCACTGTCTACACCTGGAATTGTGTTTTACAATTGTCTGATGTACTACAACTCCTATTTTCCACTTCAGTAAAGAGAGACATTTTATTCTGCTACATCTGGTTACTGACAACTATATCATACGCCGGCTATTGCACCCATACAGTCAACATTACATGCACCCCAAATACCATCAGGCAGGAATCCTAACATCAGGGTGTGTCCCAAGTAAAGAATCGGTGCGTCCGCCCTTCACTGCAGGGCCCTAGGGAGCAGTGGTGTGAGGATTGACACTGTGATTTACTGTAACAGCCAGAACCACTACCACTCCCATCCTCCACTCTGCCTCATCCTGGGATTGCTGCATAGGTACCCTTAGATTATGTTTGTCTATAATTGTGACATGGATAGCAATCAGATCATCAATGCAGAAACACCAGGTAATTCCAAAAGCTCACTTTTTCTTGCTGATGTCCTAAATGTCCTCCTAATCTGTTTTCCATGGATATGTCTCCTGGGGTAATGGAACAGTTCCAATAATAATATATTCTAAGGATTTCATTAGTATCTGTTGGATATTATATTATACAGTTTAAACATGCGCAGAAACCAAGTGCTTTGATTAGATCAGAAAAAATTAGTGCTTCATTTAAAGGGGTTGTCTCATCTCGTCGTTACTAAGGCGAGATGACACACAGTCCCGACCACCAGCTGGCCAGGAAACAGCAGAGTGTTCCGGCGTTTTGCTGGGAATGGGGAGCTCAGAAACCGCATAGCTTGCTGTGGTACGCTGTTTCCGTAGCTCTCATGTACCGCATTGGGAGCTACTGAAATAGCAGTTGCCGGAACACTCTGCTGTTTCCCGGCCGGCTGGTGGTCAGGACTGTGTCCCATCTCGCCTTAGTAACGATGAGATGAGACAACCCCTTTAAGCTCTAACCAGCACACCATGCACAAGAATAAGAAGAATAGTTGGATTGATTGTAATACACACTTATTCTGACTGGATGAAAACTTTTCATTTCGAACTAGATATGTACCTGGATATTATTGTGCAACCATCCACGCTAAAAACAGCTTTTTCATGATCAATCTCTGGATAATATGCGGCACATATCAGTGAAGGCACTCTGCAGTATTGCTAGCAGTCTGGAGTAAGGGTACAGAGGGGTGGTAACCAGTTGGGGGGTGTACCTGCAGTCTGAAAATGGCATCGCTGATTGAATGGAATGAGACTGTTCAGGTACACCCCCCCAATGTGTTACCACCCTCTGTACCCTTACTGCAGACTGCTAGTAATTCATTCATAACTTCTAGCAGAAATAATAAAGGAATGGTACAACATAGAGAAATAAGAATAGATGTTCCAGAATTGTTATTACATGGGGAATGCATGATTAAAACAGGCATGTCAGGAGTGGTAAAATGTCCTCTTTAACTTAGTAGGACAGGCTACTGACACTTAGTAAAATGTCATAATTCTCGGAGAACCCTTTTAATATTTTCTCAGCAAAACAACCTATCCACAGAATATTTGGAAATTGAACTACTACTGACAGCTTGGTCATCTACTAAGGAAGCTATAGTACATAAATCACTGCTGCATCATATACAGAAGATTGGGAACAGCAATAATAATAGTATCTCAACAACGATTGGGGACATACTTTGAGCACTTGTTCCCGATATCTGCCCTGTGTAAATGTTTGTCAGGTGAACTGTTATTTATGCGTCACATAAAATCATTGTCTGACAGCAGGACATTGTCCTTGGTAAACTGAAAGTACACTAAATGTATGCATATGGGATATTTAGTAACATAGTAACATAGTTTATAAGGCCGAAAAAAAGACATGTCCATCCTGTCCATCCAGTTCGACCTGTTTTCCTACAAGTTGATCCAGAGGAAGGCAAAAAACCCCTGTGAGGTAGAAGCCAATTTTCTTCACTTTAGGGGAAAAAATTCCTTCCCGACTCCAATCAGGCAATCAGAATAACTCCCTGGATCAACAACCCATATCTAGTAACTATAACCTGTAATATTATTACCCTCCAGAAATAAATCCAGGCCCCTCTTGAACTCCTTTAGTGAACTTACCGTCACCACCTCCTCAGGCAGAGAGTTCCATAGTCTCACTGCTCTTACCGTAAAGAATCCTCTCCTATTTTTGTGAACAAACCTTCTTTCCTCCAGGCGCAGAGGATGTCCCCTCGTCATTGTCACTGTCCTTGGGATAAAGAGATCATGGGAGAGATCTCTGTACTGACCTCTGATATATTTATACATAGTTATTAGATCTCCCCTCAGTCGTCTTTTTTCTAAAGTGAATAACCCTAATTTTGATAATCTTTTTGGGTACTTCCCTCAGTGCTTTGTGGCCAGGGAAGCACATAGCCTTCATGCTGCCTGAGGGAAAAAGTGAAATGGCACCCCTCCCCCCCATACCAAATTCTTGACCCAACCCCTTCCCTCCAGCCAGAGGTGTAAGTTAAAGATTCTGGGCCCAAGTGCAAAATCTATAACAGTGCCCTCCCAGTGTGCACTTTCTATAATATCAGTGTCTTCTTATGAGGCACAATGGTCTTTGGGCCCCTTCAGGTTCCTGGGCCCGGTAGCGACTGCTACCTCTGCACCCCCTATAGCTACGCCCCTGGCTTCATCTATTGTGCAGTACACGTAGCTTGTAACTGTATCTCTGCTCCCATTTACTTCAGTGGAAGCAGCGCTGCAGTAACCACCTCTGTCCACTACACTGCTTCGGCTTCCAGCACTGGAGCTACTTTGAAACAATGGAGCTATGAGGTGTCGGACCCCTGATGATCAGTTACTGATGGCCTATGCTAAGGATAGGCTATCAAAAGTAAAGGAGTAGACCACAGGGGTTGACTGGCCCACTGATTTTAAAACTGGTACTGGTGAAATATGGAGGCATTTTTATTACCAGGGCACAATGGAGGGCATTATTATTACTGGGGGCACAATAGTTGGCATTATTATTGCTAGTGGCACTATAAGGGGCACTATATTGTTATGCAGTATGTTAGTACTCCAGAGCATTGCAGATCATTGTGGGCACATTATTGGGGATCTAAGATGCTGTATGGGAAACTCTTTAAAGATGACATGTTGCTGAAAGAAGTTGTCATGATCGTCTTCTTCAAACAGAGAAGATGGGTAAAATCTCCTCTACATCAGAGGAGATGTCACTGGATGTAATAGGTATCTAGTGCTGTGTTCTCCTGTATGGTTGGTAGTGCTGAAACACTAGTCAGCATGCTTAAGGTAGGGCTGGCTTGGTGCTGTGGCCTGCATCTCACCTTGTCAGCCCCTTCCTCCATGTTTCGATTAGACGAGGAGGAGGAGAACAGAACATGGTAGCTGTTGCTGGCCGCTACAGACTGGAAGTTGCTGGGTAGGTATTTTGTACTGCCCTGTGGTATTTGGTTCTGCTAAGGCAGTATATTGTGCTGCACTTTGGTATTTGGTTCAGCTGGGGCTTTATTTTGTGCAGCATTATGGTAATGCTGACCCTATCTACATGTGTTGGTCCCACATACTTGTCTTGGCCCTTCCTTTGGTCAATTTGAACCTGTCTACAACATGGGTAATGGCATACATTCAATGGTGGCAGACCACGTGACTGCTATGGGGACCAGGGGGAGAAGTGGCCCAACTCTGCACTTTCTCCTTTCCAGACATAAAAGCACTACATTTTCATGCAGCTGTCAATGGAGGAGTTCAGTGCAAAGAGATTGTTACAGTAACTGTATAAATTCTGATGCACTGAACTCCCCCTAGTGGAGGGTGTAAAATCAACCTGCCCAGTTATGAAGTAACACTGATTGTGAATCAATTTCTCCTGCTGTTGTGCAAATTGAACAGACAACAGGTAGAAATGATAGGCAACTAGCAAGACAACCCCTATAAAGGAATGGTTCTGCAGGTGGTGACCACAGACCATTTCTCTGTTCTCATCCTTTTTGGCTGTTTTTTGGTCACTTTTGCATTTTGTCATTGCTCTCACCCCAAGAGGCAGCATGAGGAGGTGTCTATAATCCACAGAAGTTGCTCCTCAGGTAGTGCAGTTCATCCAGGATGGCACATCAATGCAAGCTGTGGCAAGGTTAGCTGAGTCTGTCAGCACAGTGTCCAGAGCATGGAGCAGATGCCAGGAGACAGGCCAGTACACCAGGAGATGTGGAGGGGGCAGTAGAAGGGCAACAACCCAGAAGCAGGACCGCTAACTCCTCCTCTGTGCAAGGAGGAGCAGTGCCAGAGCCCTGCAGAATGACCTCCAGCAGGTCACTAATAGCCATGTATCTGCTCAAACTGTCAGAAACAGGGTCCATGATGGTGGTATGAGGGCCCGATGTCCACAAGTGCAGGGTGACTTGCAGTTGCCAGAGAACACCAAGATTGGCAGATTCGACATTGTGCCTGTGCTCTTCATGGATGAGAGCAGGTTCGCACTGAGCGCATGTGACAAACGTGACAGAGTCTGGAGACGCCTTGGAGAACGGTCTGCTGCCTGCAACATCCTCCAGCATGACCGGTTTGGCTGCACAGCCCTCCATGTGCTAGCCAGAGGTACCCTGACTGCCATTAGGTTCCGGGATGAGATCCTCAGACCCATTTTGAGACCATATGCAGGTGCAGTGGGACCTGGGTTCCTTCTGATGCATGACAATGCTAGGCCTCATGTGGCTGAAGTGGGTCAGCAGTTCCTGCATGATGAAGGCATTGATGCTATGGACTGTCGTGCCCGTTCCCCAGACCTGAATCCAATGAAGCACATCTGGGACATCATGTCTCGTTCTATCCACCAACTGCACGTTGCACCACAGACTGTTCAGGAGTTGAGTGATGCTTTAATCCAGGCCTAGGAAGAGATCCCTCAGGAGAACATCCACCGCCTCATCAGGAGCATGCCCAGGCATTGTAGGGAGGTCATACGTGGAGGCCACACACACTACTGAGCCTATTTTCCTTGAGGCATTTCCACTGAAGTTGGATCAGCCTGAAATTTGATTTTCCACTTTGATTTTGAGTATCATTCTAAATCCAGACCTCCATGGGATATTAATTTTGATTTACATTGATCCTAATCCTTATGCACCTCGCAATGCATGGCACCTGTGTTACCATATGGAATTGTAATCCGAGTCTCTGACGGCAAAGTTATTTTCATCAGATTCCTATGAAATCTGACAGAAAAAAACTCTTTATACCTTTATGTGAAATTGGAGGTATATGTAAGTGGGTCCTATAGACCCAAAGGTTGTACCCAGCTATAATGGTGTCATGGCCACGAGTAGAACAATAAAGAACAAGGAGTAGAACAATGCAGAACAATGTATTGTTATTACCATATTGCTTCCCTTGCCGGATTAATTTATCAATCACATTATACAATGCTTATTTCCATGGTTATGACCATCCTGCAATCCAGCAGGAAAAGCACTAGCCTACGTGTGCTACCATGGTCCCAGCCACCAAATAGGTCGGAGCTTTTTCCAGTAGTGTGCAAGCACGACCCCAACTGATGGATTGCAGGGTGGTCATAACCATGTAAACTAGCAGTGTATAATGTGATGGAAAAATGAATCCAGCCAGCAAAGGAGGCAATCTAGATAATAGCAATACATTAGTAAGTGCTTGCTATTAACTTCCTCTACATAATAAATGCTATTTGCTGAAGTGAGACGAGCCCTTTAACTTCTGAGACTTTTCCCCCTCTTCCTCATTTTATTTCCATATGGATATAACTAATAAAAGCAAAAATGTAATATTTTGGATAACTGATATTAGTGAAATTCCTTTACAGGTAAAATACACTAAATTTAGGATAATCCTAGAAGATAATTCCTGGATGCTGCCTGCACCTGCTTGATGACAAATAGGCTACGTCTGAAATATCTCCGTTGACCACTATGTGGAAGCTTTCACCTGCTAATAACCAGCTGGTCTCAGGATTTTAAATAAGAATGGCACAGCAGAGTGAAACAATAAAGCTCTTTATTGATATAATTTGTATGTACAGGATATTTACAGAGTCTTGGAGGGAGAGTCATACAGCAGGGGCATCATGGGGAGGGAGCCACGCATTTCCAGTCTAAGCCGGGACTGTAAACAAATTCCTTCCTGCGGAAATAAACACAAGAGGGGGAGTAAGTGGAAGAGCTCCCAAATCTTCTTCTGCTCCTAGGAGGGTCTATGCCAATATTGTGCCCTGGGGAAAGCCATTGTTTGTTCAACTTTACATTTTAAGACAATAGCATGAAAACACTCTTTACACAGCGGAGACCTGTACGCAGTTCTGCAAGGATATAGTCCCAAATATAAATGGATGACATTTTCATCTGCTTATACACTGCCCTGACTGGAAGCATCCGGAAGGAAATGGTTGCTGTGTTGGCATTATTTCCTACTGGAGTTTAATTATGTTCCTGGAAAAGTCTAAAAGACGCATTGATGGAGGCTGGTTTTATGACACAAATACGGCTATTCTCCTCAGTACATCATCCTGATGATGTAGGGTAACACTGCAATAACTGAGTTATGTCTAGTGCAGGGCCTATCTCTGGTGTCCTATGAAATGTGAGCCGCTCCCTCAGGACTTGCAATAGACATACAACTGGAGCGGTCCTTTAAAAGAGCTCTACAGTTTTATAAGTGATTGTTCATACTCGTTGATACCTGTGGTATATGCCACTGAATAGAAACAGAGGGGCATATGTCGGCCATTGTGAAAAATATGTATAGCATATGGTATAAGTTGTCTTACTTTGCCTCTCTGTATAGGAAAGCACAGCAGACTATTTTGTCCTGTACAGTCAAAAAAAAAAAAAAAATTGCATGCCAGCATATTTTGTCCCAGTATATGCAAAAAGGAAATTCTTTTCACATACACTGGGTGCATGGGGCGTATGGCCTCTTAATAATCTAGGGCAGGGATGCCCAACCTGCGGCCCTCCAGCTGTTGTAAAACTACAACTTCCACAATGCCCTGCTGTAGACCGATACTTGTAGGCTGTCCAGGCATGCTGGGAGTTGTAGTTTTGCAACAGCCGGAGGGCCGCAGGTTGGGCATCCCTGATCTAGGTCATCTTCTGGGGAGCAAAATCAAATCAATGCTTGCAAGGAGCTTACATGGGTTTGAGCTATAAGTTACAGCAGTTTCTTCTGTAAATTATAGTGACTGTTGGCCACACTCCTCCCACTAAGCCCCAAAAAAGTGGTGAGAAGTGTGAAAAGTCGCTCTTTCATGTTATTTTGATATAAATCTATCAAATTCATTAACAATCATCTTTGTTTGGTTTGGAAGGAATAATGTATGGTAAAATAGCATTGGTTTACATGACTGGTACTCACTCTCGTGATGGATGTGTGGAGCTGCAGACCAGTCCCTCTTCACAGGGACACAGCTGATTGATGCTGAATGCCAACCCCCCTTCTGGAACATAACAACTGCCCCCAGCAGGTAGTTTGCGCTTGCAGATCATCTCTCCATGGTGTCTGGCACAGCACATAGAAGGAGAGCAATCCTTATCCTGACGGCATCTGGAACCTGACAGAAACAGCAATGGCTCATCAATTATTTGTTACAGACAGAAAAATGTGTGATGATATCAATTATTTAGCAGTGATTGGTTATCAGTGATGTTATGTCTGTAAGATATAACTGGACAGTAGTGATGTCACCTCAGGTAAAAACATAAAGCGGATCGTACCTTCATGTCCACCTGGTATAATACGCTGACAGCGCCCAAACATACAGCCCAGGCCTCGGACACACTGAGAATCCTTTCTGCAGTATTGACCTTCATGTCGCAGTGCCACACACAGACCAAAATGTCGATCACAGAACAGGCCACGTCCACAGCCTCGGTCATGGTCACATGTTACCTGGAAATAAGGAACAGTTTTAGGTATTTGGATATCATTGTTTTTTAATTTCAAAGAATTTTAGCCCAATCTCAGCTTGATCTAACACCACAGTGCATGTACTACATGTAACTCTGCAAGACAATTTATCTTTAAAGCGGTTTTACGTGATTTTTTTTTTTTTTTAATCCATGCTTTCTTCTAACCTGTGGAAGTTTAGTTTAGCTCTCCTTTCCTGTTCAGCTGCATAATAGTAAATGCAGCTGAACAGGAAGAGAGGGGAAGACATCTGGGACCAAACGGAAGAGCCCGCAGCCTGTCTTAGTGCAGTGGAGACGGCGCCATCGGAGGAGCGACAGAGTGGTAAGTAGTAACTGTCTCCCACAGGTTACAGCTCTCTCACATCAGCATTTTTATTTCTGTTAAAATAACGGAAGTGCCGGATTCGGCACATAACTGGCAAGAACTAAGCCAAACAGATCCCATTGACTAAAATGGGATATGTGCTGGAAAATTATTATTAATTTTTTGTAACCTAGAAAAAAGTCCTGCATGCAGGACTTTTCTCGCTGCTATTTTTTTTTTTTACAAAAAGTACGGATTTACGAAGCCTAGAGAACCCCTTTAACTAAGGGTCCATTTATACAGAGAGATAATTGCCAGTAACAACCACACATCAACGATATAGCACGTCAGTGTTCGCAAAAAGGAGATTTTTGCGCTGTGCTATTGTCGGGGGTGAATAGGCAAATGAATGATCTTTCACAGCTTATGACAGTTCATGCTGCTGTTTGTCGTTTCCATTGGAGTCGTCAGCGCACCCCCTGTTTACCCGGGGCGAAGACCGACCAGCAAACAATCATTAAAAGATGCAATCAGCTGATAAGCGAGAGTTGTCATTTTTTTTCATGGGGCACTGATAAATGTTCATACTGCCAGTAACTGACGGTCTACATGGCAATCTTGGCACGACCAAAGGTCACGAGCCGCACAGCGACCCCATTCAGTTCATTGGTGCACAGGGATCGTTGGTCACGTCATTGGCGACTAGTCCCAGCCTTTAAGTGTCATGTAACTGAAACTATGGGCCTATTAACACTTGAAAATGTAATCCAGAAGGTCTAGTAACATTGCACAGCGCCAACTTCCTGTTATGAAAAACATTTTCAGCACCTTACAATAGCCAGCTGCATTAAGATGTGCTGATAAGGCAGAAGCTGTATCTTACAATAGATGATTGCATTAACATGTACTGATAAGGCTACATCGCTAAATTCACACAAAATACTTGGCGTTTACATGTTTCCCTAGCAAAGCCATCAGTAACCGAAATCTGTACGCCTTGTCAACGTACCATAAAACATTAACAGCAATAAATAAAGGTAAAAACTTCATATATGGAATAGTGTTATACTGTACTGACAAACGCAGCAGAGCTCAGTTCGTTAATCACACAACATTTAGTACTCCAATCCAAAGATTAATGACAATTTCAGCACTGCTACATCTCTATGAAACACAGAAGTTAAGGTCTAGATAGTTCTAATACTGTTCTAGAGAAGGAGGAGGTAACACTTACCATGGACCCCTTGGTTGTAGGGCTTCTTGGAAGTCCAGCTGCATCTTCCGGATTGTTATATGGCATTGACAACATCCAGGCCCAAATGTACCCATGAGTGTAAGGCAGGAGTGAGAGAAGAAGAGATGCCAGCAGCTTCATGGTGATAGTGAATGATGAGACACACAGCTGACAGGGACCTGCAATATATACTTGGTGTGGGGTCCTCCCCCACCCTCTCTACACCCTGCTATCTGTTTGCTAACATAATGGGGCAATCAGTATTTATCAGCTTAACCTAATCACCGCCCCCCTCTTCCAGACCCCAGAACAATCTCCACCATACAGAGAAACAAACCCAATTACATAGCAACCTGCAGGGGATTCATTAGCGTCACTCACACCCTTACTAATGGGAATTGCTGGTGTAGTAGCCATATACAGGGTAAGGGTAGGGACAAGTGACATTGGGCATAATAAAATATTTTAGTGGGAAAAGTATTTTCTACAATATAAGTTAAACATTTACTTGTTAACACATATGGTTGACACGTTTTAAAGGGGTATTCCGACACAAAAAAAGGTGCACGAAGTAAAAAATAAAGGTAACAGAACATATACCCCCCTCACCAATTCCCCACGGCTGCCGTTCCATCAGTCTGGGATCACCACTTGTCTCCATACGGCAGTGAATGGCTTGATTGTTAATCATCTAATCATTGGCTAAGGCGGGCGATTGCTGCAGCCATTGATTGGTTGAGTGGCATTCACAGCCATTTCCTGCCATGTGGTGACGGGAGCAGGAACTGGGATCCTGGCACCCTTAGAATGGTAGTGGCAGGGATCAGTGAGAAGAGTATTAGTTTTTAGTATTATTTTTTTACAGCACGTGCAACCCTGGGGGAAGCCTTTTTTGTGTGCTGGAATACCCCATTTAAAAAGGTTAGAAACACGGGAAAGCATTGTAATAAAGTTTGTGCATTCATTAAGGCATCAGTACCATTAAAATAAGATATATGTACATTGTGGAAAAAGGTGTATTTTAAATCTGATTTATGCTGAAAATTTCCACGGTGGCTTTTGCCCCTTTGGGATGCATCTGGTGAAACCTGTGACAAATCCACAGGAACATCCGTGACAAATCTGCACATTAAGCCTCTTCTCAAGACTAAATTAATTTAATTCTTTAATCTTATCCCATAACTGAAAAAGATGGAATTCATCAATGATGAGGAACGTCAAGGGAACTCATGTATGAAAAGTATCAGTAGTCAACACCTGGTGTCGGTCATTGTGAGCTGTTTGCAACACACGTAACATTTTCTAGTAAAGCATCATGAATGCAAATAGATATCACAAGAAATGTCATCAGCCACAAATTGTACACATTTAAAGACAAATCGTATGCCTGGGGCAATTTTATTCCAAATCAGACAAGTCATTTACCATTCTAGGTTTGTAACAATGTTATACCAGTTATTCTGTTCACACTGCAGTCATAGCTCCTGTTCTTTAAAAAAACATGAAAGCTATGGTGGATCCATATTCAATAAGATGCCATTGACCCATTACTGGGTCTGTTTCCATTGGGTGCTGATATGGATCCGCATCCGTGAAGCGGTGAGCACACAGCCGGGGCCTGTATATTGCACACAGCAACGGCCATGTGAATGAGCCCTTATGCACACGACAGTATCTGTTTTGTGGTCCACAAACCGTGGATCCACATAACATGGATATCAGGTGTGTGCATCCAGAACTTTCACATTCCGCATGTCGCGCACTACTGTTCTATATTTTCTGAGGGACGGCAGAAAGGACATACGATTGTGGACAGTACACTGTGCACTTTTTGCGGATTGGATGCGGCCCAAAAATATGGTTGTGTGCATAAGGCCTTACTGAATGGCTGCTGAAATGAATGACCATGTAATACAAAACCACACTTTTGCAGGAAAAGTTGGGGACTTCTCTCTCGTGTATCCTAGGGTATAATCATTGCAGATTTTCCACAACCAGAACTGCTTTCAGGAGATTTGCCACATTTTATATTAGCAGCAAAGTGGATGAGATTTAAACAATTCTCACGCCCACGCTGTGTAAAAAATCAGAAACTAACCTGTGGTGAATATTTCATTTTTTCACTCTTACATTTATGCTGCCGACTTCCACTGCAGATTCTGGCTGCACCCTAAAAAAGCATATGGACAAGGGGTGCATCAACCCCTTTAAATGTAGTTTTTAAAAGTGGATAAACTTTTTGTCCCCATATTCTTTACACGCATGAAATTTTATCATCGACGAACAATGATGTTTTTAATCAAATGAATTTTGTAATGATAAAATACATACAGATAAATTCTATGTAAAGGCGAACTACGATATACGTGATGTAACCACGGATCTGAGAACTGATATTTATGTGTATATTTGACATAGTACAGATGTATACACCTTCCTGAACTAAGCTGTAGTGTACACATTATACTTACATTATGTCTTAAGGGGCTAGTTAGATACAATCATCTTCGTGTTCAATGAACCTTTTATAACATTACTATTGTAGTAAGTAAGTAATGGGCTCTGCACAAGTTTTTCAGAGCTTACTGCACATGGATGTGTACACTGTAATATTTTAGCATAGTTGGTTTTAACCCATTACTGTTGTATATTGTGATTGTGTATATTTTTCCTTTTCCACTTCAAATTATTCATTTTGTGGGCAGCTCAGTGGTTAGCACTGGTGCCTTTGCTGTGCTTGGATTCTAGGTTCAGATCCAACCAAGGACAACATCTGCATGGAGATTATATGTTTCCCTTTTTTTCATGGGTTTCCTCCCACAAGACATACTGAAAGGGAACTTAGATTGTGAGCTCCACTGGGGACAGCAAGCAATGATAATGCGTGTAAAGTGCTGCAGAATATGTCAGTGCTATATAAGTGAGTATTACAAATACATTTGTGTGTGCTAGAGCTCAAGTAATTGAGCTTTTAGATGTCTAGAATCATATTTTCCCCTTACAATGTGTGTACTAGTTTTTATTAATGTTGTATGAGTTTGTCATTAACACCATTTATAAATTCAGGGGGTCATTTATTATACTGAAATATGTTGTGCCACAGTCTGCGACTTCTTCCCGCTCACGCCACATCTAAAAAAGTAGAAAAAGGTCTAAATGTAAGACAGCTTGGGACTGGCGGATCATAACTTCAGTGGAACCACCGCCCCTGGAAGCTGCTATACCCTGTACCACTATGACTAAGTAGCAATGGCCTCAGCGGTTACATGTGCAAGAATAGCAGGTCAATGCTAATCCTTATCAATGACCTGCCAATTTTGCATATGTCAACGCTGAGGCCATTTACTGGCTGCAGTGCTCTCGTGACCAAGAATGGATCCCTGCCACATCAGATACATTTCAGGTCCATTCACTTTTTAATTATTCTGGACAACCCCTTTAAGGGCTCTTTTACACGAGCAGATTCAGTCCGAGAAATCCGCAGCGTGTAGGAGTGCCAAGCCCCGTTCTGGACAGAAGAGGCCCAGAGCAGTAACATGATTGATAATGCTCCGTGCCTCTTCTGTCCAGAACGGGGCTTGGCTCTCCTACACACTGCGGATTTCTCGGACTGAATCTGCTCGTGTAAAAGAGCCCTAAACGGAGAGTACTCTGGATTTAACACCCACTCTGAGGTTTACTGAACAGAATATACAGCATCATCGGGTTCTTCACCATATGGACGTTCCAGGGAACAAGGTCATTCTATAATCTGTGTGTTTTCATTCATCAATGCCTCCACAACCCTATTATTCTTCCCACCAGGGCTGTGGAGTCGGTAAGCCAAAGCCCCGACTCCAACTCCGACTCCGCAATTTCCCCTCACCCCGACTCCTACTCCCTCATACATGGAGCATGTTTAAGTGATAACTTTAAACAAATTTGCATAAAATCAATAGTACAGATAAGTCATGACAAAAACAGTCTGTAATCTATCAGGCTTCTCTGGGTACAGCTCACTTAGGGCCTAATCAGTGGCGTAGCTAGAGGTTCAGCACATGGAGGGGGCAAAACATACTTGAGTGGGCCCCCCACTTATTGGCTTCCCAAACGCACGTTTCCAACTTCACAGGCACATACTACTAGGCAAGATGACTATATAAACTGCTAGATCATCTATGCTGTTAAGTACAGTACAATAGACTTTCTACATACCCTACTCTAAATACTCTACCACATAATGCAGTAAAATATAGGATTAATAGGAGTAAAAAAGAGGACTCCTATGTTAAAGGAAATCTGTCCCCAGCTTTTACATCACTAAACTAACAGTCCCTTGCCCCCATCAGACCTCAGATCGGCTTAATGTGCCCCCATCAGACCTCAGATCAGCGTATTGTACCCCCATCAGACCTCAGATCAGCGTATTGTGCCCCCATCAGACCTCAGATCAGCAGAATGTGCCCCCATCAGACCTCAGATCAGCAGAATGTGCCCTCATCAGACCTCAGATCAGCTGAATGTGCCCCCATTAGACCTCAGATCAGCAGAATGTACCCCCATCAGACCTCAGATCAATAGAATGTGCCCCCATTAGACCTCAGATCAGCAGAATGTTCCCCCATCAGACCTCAGATCGGCTTAATCTGCCCCCATCAGACCTCAGATAGGCTTAATGTGCCCCCATCAGACCTCAGATCAGCGTATTGTGCCCCCATCAGACCTCAGATCGGCTTAATGTGCCCCCATCAGACCTCAGATCTGCTTAATGTGCCCCCATCAGACCTCAGATCAGCAGAATGTTCCCCCATCAGACCTCAGATCAGCAGAATGTACCCCCATCAGACCTCAGATCGGCTTAATGTGCCCCCATCAGACCTCAGATCAGCAGAATGTTCCCCATCAGACCTCAGATCGGCTTAATCTGCCCCCATCAGACCTCAGATAGGCTTAATGT
Source organism: Rhinella marina (assembly GCA_900303285.1). Lineage (NCBI taxonomy): Eukaryota > Metazoa > Chordata > Amphibia > Anura > Bufonidae > Rhinella > Rhinella marina. Next base: position 703,715 of record ONZH01014531.1, read on the forward strand.
GCCCCCATCAGACCTCAGATCAGCGTATTGTGCCCCCAATCAGACCTCAGATCAGCGTATTGTGCCCCCATCAGACCTCAGATCGGCTTAATGTGCCCCCATCAGACCTCAGATCAGCAGAATGTACCCCTATCAGACCTCAGATCAGCAGAATGTTCCCCCATCAGACTTCAAGATCAGCAGAATGTGCCCCCATCAGACCTCAAATCGGCTTAATGTGCCCCCATCAGACTCCATAATTGAAGCGCTCACTTGTATTCGCCTGATTGTACTAAGGCCATCCCTGCTGGGCCCCCCCAGAGGTATTGGGCCCGGAGCATCGTCTCCCCTGCCCCCCCTCCCCCCAGTAGCTACGCCTCTGGGCCTGATGTATGAAAACTGTCTAGGTCTAAGACTTTTTTTGTTGCCCATAGCAACCTATCAGAGCTCCCCTTTCATTTCTCCAGAGCACTATATGAAATGAAAGGGGAGCTCTGATTGGTTGCTATGGGCAACAAAGAAACTTCTACACCTAGACAGTTTTCATACATAAGGCTCTAGGTGTTTTACATCAGAAGATAGAAGCCATGAGAGCAGCTAACCTCTCCAAACATGAGCTCAGAGGAAACATAAAGCATACAGAGAGAACATGCACTGGACATAAAGGGCAGTACACAGTCATCTCAACTAAAAGCCTAAATCCTTAGATCAGGAATAGAACAGACATTTATAGGACATTTCATCATTTCACAAATTCTTATAAAAATATATTCAGCACTGAACTAAATGTACTAATTCATTATATATTTTAGGAGTCGGAGTCGGTCCATTTTATATACCGACTCCGACTCCACCAAAATTGTGACCGACTCCGACTCCACAGCCCTGCTTCCCACCCACTGTGGTGATTACTCTGCTAGACTGATTCATTCTCCTCATATTTGTACTATCTTTACATCAGCGTCTTGTTTGCTATAATTATTACCTCACCCTCTCCCTGCCCTATTTCCTAGTTTTCCTTGTATATTATAATCTGAACATGTATCCATTTTGAATTGAAAGGCTTTCATCTCACAATGACTAGGGGTTCCTCAACAATGAGTTTTCACCAAAAGGATTGTAGGATACTTCAGATGTGGACCTGCAAAATACGGGATGAGCCAAAAGTAGGTATAGGGCAGTGATGGCTAACCTTGGCACTCCAGCTGTGGTAAAACTACAACTCCCAAGATGCCCCCCTTGCTTGACTGCTCTCAGAACTCAACAGAAATAAATGGAGCATGCTGGGAGTCGTAGTTTCACCACAGCTGGAGTGCCGAGGTTAGCCATCACTGGTACAGGGTATTGATCAGGTCATGGTATTTTTATTTTTCATCATTTTCTTTCTTTTACAGATAATGAGTACACTGGTGTCTGTGTGAAGAACTTAGAAGGTGGATTCTGAAGCAGTACTCTGAACATGCCAAGAAGGTGCTCAGAGAGTGGCAAGAGGCATCTGACAATGCTCTACCAACATGTCTGGCAATTTATCATACCAGAGATAAATTTGGTGTAATGGCCTCAGTAACTAATTCAGCGAAATCTGAATGTCCTTGCATAAAAGAATAGGTTTCATGAATGTTACAAAATTGATGGAGGACATTGTGAGCTCCATTGTGACTAAACATAACCCGATCAGTACTGTATATCTACTCTTGGCCCATCCTGTATATGTATCACAACTAAACTTTTTGATTTTGCTCTCAATATCACCTCTATGTAGCATCATGCAGTGCAGTAAAGTGGTAGGTCAGTTCTCTAAAAGATGAACCTGCTGCTTGAGAAAACAACTGAGCGCTGGTATTGTGCTGTCTAATGAATCATGGAGTCACAAGTATATTTCCATTTCATGCAGGCCCAAATTGATTCTCACCCTGCATTGATCACCTTTTGTATGACTTGGATTGCAGATGTCATAGTTTACAGAAATGGTGAAATTCAACAAGTTTGTGGTGGTGGCCCTTAAAGAATGTGGATACAAGATAATCATGGCCTAATGGAGATGCAGTACAGGAAGCAGCGCTTGTATGTACGCAGTCTCCCCCCCCTCCTCCTAGCATCGCAGGTAATTAGTGATGGGATCATTAATTGTGCACTCCATCTCGTCAGACCCTCCTGGAGACGAGATCCTGCTGGGCGATGTGTGTAGAAGATAAGCACTGAACAGCAGACTTGGTGGGGGTCCAGGGTACTCTTATAGGTGACTGTAAACACTCAGCCATTAACAGTGTTCACACCAGAATAAAAATTTCTGCACAATTAAGGATTCTACTGATATGGCAAATCAGAGCCAAAATAATCCACAGCCGCGGTCACACCTCATCTGACATCAGCCTAGGTGACGCTAGTCTAGTGATAAGTCCACCCATGAACTGAGTGTAAGATAGGCTGGTGTAGAAGGGTAAGAACAGGTATAAGCTGCTCCTGTAATAACTGTATATTGAAGTACAGAAGCATGTTCACCACAGAATGACAGCAGCCAACACATCCTAGGGCTGTGTACACTGTCAAATCTACTTTATACATGGCTACGACACAGACTCCAGCAGAGAAGACAATGCTCTGGTTGAGAAAACAAGATCAAGTGAGCAGCTTATGTGATATTACAACCCTTGTGTATTAGGAGCGGCTTCAGGGGCGTAGCTATAGGGGATGCAGAGGTAGCAGTCGCTACCGGGCCCAGGAGCCTGAGGGGGCCCAAAGACCCTTGTGTCTCATAAGAAGACACACAGAGCACTAAGGGAAGGGGGGTCCAAGCTGAACTCTTGCACCAGGGCCTTTAGCTACGCCACTGAGCGGCTTACCAGCAGTTATTTTCCAGTTCCACGTCATTTGCACTTGTTTATTAGACTGCTGTGTTGCTAAATATTATCCATTTTAGCTTCTCATTCAGGGCTTATATAGGGTAGATTAATTACTAGGGTCATAGCAAAAGGTTTGGAGAAGTGTATGCAGCCTCAATCCTCGGTGTTGTCAGTAGTGGAAAAAATGTTGCTGCTGTTTGATAACTATGGTGCAGCATAACAAACACTGATAAAGCACACGCACCTTTATCACCCCCTCCCCTTTATCATTGGTTAATGCTCGAAACATTGCTAATAATCACAATTTCAATCCATACGGCAAAGAAACAAGTGTTCAATCCCATTGCCATCCGGTTGTGCCTGACCAAAATGTCTGAAATGCAATGGTCCAGACCAACTGCAATATTTGGGATCAATTTTTGCAGATGACACTAAACTGTGTAAATTAACACAGAGGAGGACAGTGCACTGCTACAGACGGATCTGGATAGACTGGAGGCTTGGGCAGAGAAGTGGCAGATGAGGTTTAACACTGACAAATGTAAGGTTATGCATATGGGAAGGAATAATGCAAGTCATCAGTACATACTAAATGGTAAAACACTGGGTAACACAGACATGGAAAAGGACCTTATATTATCAAAATTAGGGTTATTCACTTTAGAAAAAAAGACGACTGAGGGGAGATCTAATAACAATGTATAAATATATCAAGGGTCAGTACAGAGATCTCTCCCATTATCTATTTATCCCCAGGACAGTGACTGTGACGAGGGGACATCCTCTGCGTCTGGAGGAAAGAAGGTTTGTACACAAACAAAGAAGAGGATTCTTTACGGTAAGAGCAGTGAGACTATGGAACTCTCTGCCTGAGGAGGTGGTGATGGTAAGTTCACTAAAAGAGTTCCAGAGAGGCCTGGATGTATTTCTGGAGGGTAATAATATTATAGGTTATAGTTACTAGAGATGGGTCGTTGATCCAGGGAGTTATTCTGATTGCCTGACTGGAGTCGGGAGGGAATTTTTCCCCCCTAAAATGAGGGAAATTGGCTTCTACCTCATTTTTTTTTGCCTTCCTCTGGATCAACTTGCAGGATAATAGACTGAACTGGATGGACGGATGTCTTATTCCAGCCATATAAAGTATGCTACTATGTAATGAATGAATACATGCATATAAAGGACTCACGTACACGGTAACGCCAGATGCATGGAACCTGTATGACAGCACAAAGTCCCTATGATTCCGTTTTACAGAGCCACTGCATGACTGTGCTTCTCTGTATGGTTCTTGGAGACAGCACATTATTCGACTCTATAAGCAATGTTTCTAAGGAACAATCTGAAACTAGAAGCATGGAAAGGTATAGTATAGGTCCATAAATTTCTATTACTTCTGCATGGGTCCGTGCAACGTGACTTCATAAAACCAACATGATCTTGGACTATTATCTGTAGTAATATGTGAGTACTATTGCAGATGAGGAGTCCAGATTTTGCAATTTTTTAAATTTTACTATTGCCCCTATTCCTCCATTGTTAGTGTTTAAAGCTGCAGTGAAATACCCTGTCAGGACTGCTGTGCACACACAGAGGACTCCTCTGCATTATGTTAGCACAGCCAGGGGTGCACCTAGCCTTGCTGCTGCCTGAGGTGAAAACTCAAATGGTGACCCCCCCCATGCCAATTTCTTAACCTAACCCCTTTGCCACAATGAAAGCAGTCATTGCCCCTGGCCCTTCTGCTGCCTCCATTTTGCCCCTACCTGGTGCTGCCTCACCTGGCCTCATTGGTAGTGCACCCCTGAGCACAGCACAGTCCGTACTGTTGTACTGTGTTTTTCAGCGCAGCTTTGAGCACTGACAACGGGTGAACAGGGGGCAATAGGAAAATGAAAAATGGCTATCTGGACTCCATATGTGCAGGACTACTCATTTATTACTGCACATAATAGTCCAGAATTGTGGTGACAGATTCCCTTCAATATGCTTCATTGGCAGCACAATGTTAGGCAGAAAACTCTGTTTATATAATGGGGTCTCAAAGAGAGTCTTTGAAGCTATTCTAAACAAAACTAAGTTAGAAATCAAAACTCATTACGATACTATGGAGTCCAGTGGTCTCTAACTCATGCTTCTCCAGCCTTTGTCTCCCATGAAATGCCTGGAGGTGTCACAACACTTGGGTGCCATTATTATATACCGTACATACCTCCTTATATTAGTGTATGGTTTGAATTGAGGACACCGATGCAACACTTTGCAGACATTACAACAACTCAATGTAGCATTTCTACTGCGTCCAATGATTACGTGTGCAAATGCTGTCTACTTACAGGTGCCATATAAGTGAAGACAATTCTATGAACATGTTTCACAACTAATACGCAGAATGCAGATTACAATGGAAAAAATACCTTGCACATTCAGATGTTCATTAGTAATTTCCTACAGAGATGCACTGATTATTGCTCGGAATCGACAGATAAATTATCTCTATATCTACGGCTAACATTGTTTCCATTGCTCTTTTCACCCTGATGAGATCGGTTGCAATGAAACAGTTAAGCACCTAGCACTCTCTCAGTTTGTCCAGAGGATTATGGTCAGTCAGCCTGTCTCCTGCTCCCTGCCTGTCTACTAATGAGCTGCTAACACATTGTTTACTCTCCCCCTTTGCTAGTTTACCCTTTAGTGCCAAGGTGGTGAATCTGATCCATTCTATTAATTCCAAGCTATCAGCTGCTGTCATTTCATCCTCTCACCACCAGAGGGCATGTGAGCGGTGTCATTCTTAGTCCTATCATTTGTAGTAAGAAGTTTAATAGTGATTATAAAAGAGGACTTCAGCAGTCTGCTGATGATATGAAGACAGTCATATTCTTATAGGGATCTGCACATTCACTGCAAGTGCTGGGGAGTGTATATTAATAAATGAGACAGTAAGCAGGAGGGGGCGGGGAGCTGAGAGTGGAATAACAGGTGCTCTCCTATGTGACATAGGTCCTCTAGTATCTGGCAGTCCATCCATGCACATCCTTTCATTGATGCATCTCAGTTGGACATATGCAGCACCTCTGTGTGTTAACATATCCAGTGGGCTCAGAAATAGAAAAGGGGTCAGAAAAAATAAGAAAAAATGTCAATTCTGGTGAGATGCTGGTATAGGTGTACCCTGTCTCAGAACAGGAAGGAGTTACCCATAAAGAATCTTTGCTTGGGCCATATAACCTCCCTATTCATACCTACAGAAGCCTTGGTATTGTCATCCAAAAGAGTGTCAGGGTGAGCAGAGATTCAGGATGTTTGCGATGCCTAGTTATGGTTCTGCGGGCAGGGTGCCATCTTTGATTCGAAACAATGAAAAAAGATCTCCAGCTAAGACTATGGCTATGTTCACGCTATCGTTTGTGGCTCCATTCAGAAATTTTGGAAAAGGATTCCATCACTTTGACAGAAAGAACAGTGCAACATGCAGAGCCATTCTTGCCATCAAAATGATGGAAAGTGCCGAATGGCTCAGCTGTATGACTGATCTGGCACAGACATTATTACAGTCTATACTTCCCAATAGAGAGAGCCCAGTTCAGGGCACTGAATAAAAATTGTTCTAAGAAAAAAAAATAAGTAATTGCTGCCATAGAAAGCAGCCGTATTGCTGCTATGCATTTTATAGACCAGATATGAAAATAAAAAAAGATGATTTGTTTCTATGGGGCTAGATATCTTGAGTGATGACTTCTTTTTACATAAACCCTGAGTGCTGTTTGTCCAGGACTGCATAAACACGTTTCATTCTTTACGTTGGCCTTTGTTCCCTGTCATGATTCACTCAATTCCGAATAACCATAATAATTTATAATGGTGAATGCAGAAAAATATTAAAGGATCACTGATTTTTCATCAGATTTCTGATATGTCTTATCAAATGTTTTAATCAGTGGGGGCCTAAGTGCTGAGACCCCCACAATGCTAGAATGAGGAGAGAGTAGCGCTCACAGATCACGCTCCATATCCTCACTGTCGGGGCAAAACTGAGACCGGCCCATGGACTTCCCATTGAGTCTTTCTCACTTCCTTTTCTGCAGTGAGGAGAGAGCGTGATATACGAGTGCTTCTTTCTTCTCATTCTAGTGCTCAGTGGGGGTCTCAGCACTCACCCCCACCGATTAAACATTTTTAATATATCTCTATGGGCTACCAAATGTTTTCTGAAAACTCAGAGCCCCTTTAATGGTAAATGAGAAAATCTTGATCAGTCATGCTGTGGTAAAAATCACTGTGATTAATGCATGCAAATGGCACTCGTAGTGTCATTCAGCGGTCATGCTGCCTAGTACACAGCTCTTGCAAGAGACGCACCTCACCCAGCCAGTGGGGGGAAATCCTTTCCACCGGCTGCAAGGATTATGAAAAAAAATGTCAATCAGATCCCCACTAAGGGTAGAGCCAGTCATTCAGCTTCTCTGATGCAGTTTTGGAAGCCAAAATCAGAAGTGGATCATAAAAATAAAGTATAAAGGACAGACACTAATTCTCGTTCTCCACTTTTTAAAAATTCATTCTCTAAGGGCGCCCTTGGATCACAGGCAAATTTTACCAATGGGAAGGGGGTCATGTAGCATATCAAAGAATACCAGAACTTTCTCAGAAATCAATTGCCACAATCAGATTATCACAATATCTATTGTGGTTCAAAGGTTATCAACACAGAAAGTAGCAACAACCGGGAACGTTCCCTGTGATGCACAACTATTTAACATCTTCAATGTGTTGTCCCTGGTGCTGAACACAGAACTTGAACTTTCTGTGTTTATAACCTGGTTGATGAACCATAAGAAATATTGCAAATTCTAGTATTCTCTGATAGCTACATCACCCCCTTCCCACTGGAAACATTTTTCAGGTGTTTATTTTTTGGTATAAATAACATAATGGGGTACATTTAGGCCCCATGCAGACGGCCCCATGCTTCCTGAGGCCGCTGCCGTACACGGCGTGTACAGTGTTTCACTGTACGGCAGCAGCCTCAGGAAGCGCACGGCGTCATAGCAACCAATGACGCCGTGCGCTCCCGTCTTCTGGGGCAGCACAGGCCGGGCTTTCACGGCCCGTATCGGGCCATGAAATATGGTCGTCTGCATGGGGCCTTATTAAGCCTGGCGTTTTATACCAAATACATAGACTGAATACATATATATATATATATATATATTTTACGTTTTACTACTTTCGTGCACTTAAACCCCTTTTTTAAAAGGAAGAAAATCTTTTTACATTGATGCATCCCAAGACGCTTAACTTTTTTATTTTTCTTTCTATGGTGTTGTGTAAGGGGTTGATTTTTGCGGGACAACTTGTAGTTTTCATTGATATCATTTTGGGGTAAGTTATGCTATTTAAGTTTTTTCAGTGCCGACTAAGAATAAATTAACAGTTCTGCCCTTTTTTTTTTTACGGTGTTTACCATAGGGGATATATTACACTATATTTGTGTAGTGTAGGTTGTTATGGGCGCAGCAATACCAAACATGTGGGGTAGATTTTATGTTTGCAATTTTTTTTTTATTGAAAACCATATTTTAATTTATTTTTTATTGGAATTCTTTTATTTGATACATTTTTTTTTACCACTCAGTAGTCCCACAAGGGGATTATAATAGGCAATATTAAGATTGCTTTTAAAATACAATGCACTATCCCTAAAGTACATTGCATTTTAATGTCAGTGCAATACTGACATTGACCAGCAAGCTGCGCCAGAGAGGCATGTAAGGGGTTAAACAGCTTGGAGTGGCACTACTGCCAATCCGGGCTGTTAGAGCAGGAGCGCGGCTCTCATGTGAGAGCCCCTTAGTGACCGCCGTAAAATGGCGTATTGGTGGTCACTAGGGAGTTAACATTGTGTAGTTGGAGCTCGCTGTTCCCTGTACAACCATGTTAAAATCCTGTGTTTATTATACTTATATTGGCTTATTATAGTAAAACTTTCTCTAAAGATCATATTTCCCAGGCGTCTACAGCAGAATGGCTGCACTTTTTTTTTTCTTTTTGCAAGTCTTCATAAAATGAGTTTTTGTCATGTTTATCTAAAATTGTGGAAACCAAGGTCTGTAATGGAAAAGGTTTCTCTAAATTGTCCCAGATGTTAACCCTCTATCAGTGCCATAGCAAGTGAAAGTTCAAGCTGATTCAAAAAAATTCCTGTTATTATCAAGACTCAATATAAGCTGCGCTGACATAAAAGCTACAAGGACCTGTCAGCAGTAACTCTTAAACATTGTCTAGAACAGGGATCAGCAACCTCCGGCACTCCAGCTGTTTTAAAACTACAACTCTCAGAATCCTCCTTTCACTTCTATGGGAGTTACAAAAAAAGTGTGCAGTTATAGTTTCACAGCAGCTGGAGTGCTGAAGGTTGCTGATCCCTCTAGAAACTCCCTTTTATATGCAAGATATACCTCTGCTGTCTGATTCACAGGACAATTCTGCAAATAAACCATCATTTTGGGGTGTATGCAATAAGTATTTCTCTGTCCTGGGAGAACAAGCATATGCATTAAGCAATAAAACATACTAAATTACCTGTACTTCTTGAAGAACACTAAAATATACATTTATCAGCAATAATGAGTTCCTCTTCTGTCAAGTTGCTTAAAATTCTGAACAACCATTTCCAACCAACATGGCCACTGTTACCGATCCCAGATGGGTTTTGACAAGACCTTACGGACTACAGAATGGGAAGTTTACTATGGTATTTAGTTGCTTCTGTATTGCTGCACAAGTACACCGATTGGGTGAAAGCTACTGCCGGAAGTGCAAGGGTATATTCACATACAGCAGATCTGTTGTAGAAATCAGTTCCATTCACCTGTGGTAGGTTTGGCGGTAAGTGCACAGATTTATGAAAGATGAATGGAACTAATTTTGCAACAAATCTACATATCATTTTTTTAATTAACTTTCTATGAAAAAGTTTAACTAGAAAATGGATGGATACATTACTTGATTTTCTCACACAACTTGTGTTTTTTTTATTTTAGAAGACTATGGGGCACATTTATTAAGATGGGTATTATAGACGCCATTCTTAATACCCTTTTAGCTGGTGTTTTACCGTGAATTCTATGATGCGAGAATAAAATAGGTTCACACACAATAGCTAAGTGAAAATAGATATAGTTTACTTAAATGATAAACAAAAATACAGAAGAAACAAGTAAAGTAAACAAGAATCATAAACAAGTACAATAAACAAGAATAAAACCAAAGATATACTTAGCTATGAGTTAAAAATACATCTGTCCGGGGGGAGCCCTCCACTGGATCACCAGGGATACCCGGTTGCGAAAGTAGTTGACTTCTTGACATGGCTGCACCTGAGCAGTCATGTCACTCCTGAACATCTGCATGTTCCATGGACCCCCCCTTTGGGCTCACAGTCACTCACTTTAAATACCCTAGGTAACTACTTATTAATAGAGATGAGCGAGCAATGCTCGTTAAGAGCACTGTAACGCTCGGGTCCCGTGTGAAATGCCCACAGGCATTGCGGATCCGTCCTCATCTGCATGTAAGTCAATGAGGACGGATCGTTTGGTATGACACTCATACCAAACGGTTCCGTCCTCACCCGTCTTAAAGTCAGTGGGGACGGAACCGTTTGGTATGAGTGTCATACCAAACGATCCGTCCTCATTGACTTACATGCAGATGAGGACGGATCCGCAATGCCTGCGGGCATTTCACCCGGGACCCGAGCGTTACAGTGCTCGTAACGAGCACTGCTCGCTCATCTCTACTTATTAACTATGGACACTTCTAACATTAATCATTGTTTAGATGAGGCAATGTTTGAGAATTGCCCAAGACACAGCCATAAATGTAAAACCAGACATTAGATACACAGAGAATGTATGGTCAACAATAGAACAATAGTGAAGATAAGACAAGAGTCAAACACAGCAGATCAAAGAAACAAGAAGACATAAGTGAATTGAATATAAAGAACATAGATACAAAAAGTAATCATTTGATATACAGCTGGCATGGATGAGCTGAATTTATGTAGAGGCGCCGGCCACTACAAGTAAATGAACAACCCACAGTAACTTGTCCTATAAAAACTTTGCTGCTTGACGATGGTCTTAAGAGCCTGAGAGCGGCTCTCATGTTACAGGCGTTGCCTGTGATGAGAAAATGAAGTTTTAGAGAGTGGCTAAGAATCTGTTCACATTACACTTGGGTCATATGTTGGAGATGTACACAGAGAATATTCATACAGTGATATTCATGAGTTACATTTTTGGAGGCTCACTGTATAGGAAATTGCAGTCTGCTGGGCTTTCCTACACAGTGAAAGTGAAAGCCAGTGCTTACCACCCGAAATGATATCAAAAGGACAATCTTCTGGCCTCCGCTGGGTGAATTACAGCATATGTCTATGTTCAACGCCAAAACACACATCGATGGTGTTCAATAAACATGAAGTGACCAGAGCCTCATTTTGTTTCTTTTTCCCCCCATTCATTTCTAGGCTTATTGTCCCTTTAATGATCACACTGGCGGTGACGTTCCAGCTCCAGATGGACCTGCAGTCACACATGTATCCTGCCAGTAAAGGGGACTGAGCAGTCTTCATTAGGCATAACCTCCATTTTCCTTGATGTATTCTAGTTGTCTAGAAGATAACCACAATCCTCAAATCTTTTATAATTATCTCCATCTACCAATGTGCAGAAAAGATGTTATATTTAATTACATAGCAACGAGCCACTTCTCTGTGACACGCGGGGGAGGTCAGTGGATGAAGTTTCTCTGAAAACAATCCTCTGTACAGTGAACGCTCTTCCAGAATCTCCTTCTCTGCTCTATAAAGGATTTGCTGTGGCACTGATGATATTAGCTGACAGATGTTCGGATATTTAGGCTGGATGACATGTGAGGTAATGGTTAGTTAAGTAATTTAAGCCGGACTAAACTCACTATAGAGAAAGGAGTTTTCACAGAAGCATCCATACACGTAATATACAGTATGTAACAGGACAGCTATCTCCTCCAATGCCCTAATAAAAAGGTATGTTCAGTGGCTGACCGTCCATGGAAAAGTGACCGCTAGACACCTCTGCCAGTGCTGGTAACATAGTTTATAAGGCCGAAAACTTGTAGGATAACAGGCCGAACTGGATGGGCAGATGTCTTTTTTTGGCCTTATAAACTATGTTACTATAAACTATGTTACTATAAAAAAGACATCTGTCCATCCAGTTCCTGTTATCCTACAAGCTGATGCAGAGGAAGGCAAAAAAACCCTGTGAGGTAGAAGCCATTTTTCCCCACTTTAGGGGAAAAAATTCCTTCCCGACTCCAATCAGGCAATCAGAATTACTCCCCCTCACCGACCCATCTCTAGTATCTATAACCTGTAATAGTATAACCCTCCAAAAATACATCCAGGCCCCTCTTGAACTCTTTTATTGAACTTACCGTCACCACCTCCTCAGGCAGAGAGTTCCATAGTCTCACTGCTCTTACCGTAAAGAATCCTCTTCTATGTTTGTGTAAAAACCTTCTTTCTTCCAGACGCAGAGGATGTCCCCTCGTTACAGTCACAGTCCTGGGAATAAATAGATCATGGGAGAGATCTCTGTACTGACCCCTGATATATTTATACATAGTTATTAGAGCTCCCCTCAGTCGTCTTTTTTCGAAAGTGAATAACTCTAATTTTGATAATCTTTCTGGGTACTGTAGTCCACCCATTCCAGTTATTACTTTAGTTGCCCTCCTCTGAACCCTCTCCAGTCTGCTATGTCTGCCTTGTTCACAGGAGCCCAGAACTGTACACAGTACTCCATGTGTGGTCTGACTAGTGATTTGTAAAGTGGCAGGACTATGTTCTCATCACGGGCATCTATGCCCCTTTTGATGCAACCCATTATCTTATTGGCCTTGGCAGCAGCTGTCTGACACTGGTTTCTGCAGCTTAATTTGCTGTTTACTAAAATTCCTAGGTCCTTTTCCATGTCAGAGTTACCCAATGTTTTACCATTTAGTATGTACTGGTGACTTGCATTAGTCCTTCCCATATGCATAACCTTACATTTGTCAGTGTTAAACCTCATCTGACACTTCTCTGATCAAGCCTTTAATCTATCCAGATCCTGCTGTAGCAGTGTACTGTCCTCTTCTGTGTTAATTACTTTACTCAGTTTAGTGTCACCTGCAAAAATTGATATTTTACTGTGCAAGCCTTCTACAAGATCATTAATATATTGAAGAGAATAGGGCCCAACACTGACCCCTGTGGTACCCCACTAGTGACAGTGACCCAATCCGAGTATGTGCCATTAACAACCACCCTCTGTTTTCTATCACTGAGCCAGTTACTTACCCACATACAGACATTTTCTCCCAGGCCAAGCATTCAGTCTAGAACTTACCTCCTCATAGAAACTGATGAAATTGGTTTGACATGACCGATCCCTCATGAAGCCATGCTGATATGGAGTTATTTGCTTATTTTCATTGAGGTACTCCAAGATAGCATCTCTTAGAAAACCTTCAAACAGTTTACCCACGACAGATGTTAAACTTACGGCCTATAGTTTCCGGGCTCTGTTTTTGCACCCTTTTTGAATATTGGCACCACATTTGCTATGCGCCAATCCAGTGGAGTCCTTAACGGGAACCTGTCATCAACTCTATGCTGCCCATACTAACGGCAGCATAAAGTAGAGACAGGTGAGTTGATTTCAGTGGTCTGTCATGTATAAGTTAAAAGTAAGTGGTTGCTGAGAACCAACATCACAATCATTGTAGACTGGACCTGGAAAAGAGTCACGGCCACCTGAGAAGAGTCATTATTCATGAATTGCTGCTCCCCTTCCCACCTGATGATGATTAACAGACTTCTACCTAGTTTTCTCCCTTTCTCTCTAGGAGAGAACTGCCAATCATCAGCAGATGGGCGGGGAGAGCAGGAGATTATGAATAACCATGACTCTTCTCAGGTAGATTTGACTCTTTTCAAGGCCTGGGCTGCAATGATTATGATGCTGGTTCTTGGCAACCACTTACTTTTAGCTCATAAGTGACACACTGCTGAAATCAGCATTTCTGTCACTATTTTATACTGCCCTCAGTGAGGTCAGCATAAAGTTGATGACAGGTTCCCTTTAAATATCACAAATAAGGGTCTAGCTATGACATTACTTAATTCTCCTAGGATACGGGTCAGACAGGGCACTTTTAATGGGGAATTTACTTTTATATTCTGCATTTCATCTGACAGTTTATTTTCCTCAGTGAATACAGTGGAGAAAAAAATATTTAGTAGCTTTGCTTTCTCCTCATCACTCTATGCAACTCCCCCCTCATTACTCTGTAAGGGGCTGACACCTTCAGGTTTATACTTTTTACCATTTATATAATTGAAGAACATTTTAGGGTTAGTTTTACTCTTTGGTGATTAATCTCTCGGTCTCTAGTTTGGCTGCTTTATTGTCTTTTACATATTCTATTTTTTTCCTTATAGTTTTTCAATGCTTCCTCACTCCCCTCCTGTTTTAGTGATTTAAATGCTTTCTTTTTGTCATTTATTGCTTTTTTACGGCTCTATTTATCCACATTGTTTTTTCTTGTTTCCTGTAACCTTTTATTCCCATAAGGTATGTACCTCTCACAATTAGATATTAGGATGCTTTTAAAAATATCCCATTTTGTGGCTGTAGTTTTATTTTTGACGACTTTGTCCCAGTTAGTTAGGCCTATGGCCTCTCTTAGTTGGCTAAATTTAGCTTTTTTGAAGTTTGGTATTTTTGTTTCTCCCTCAAGAAACGCTCTTTTGAATGACAATTGGAATATGGTCACTGTTTCCCAGGTGTCCCCCAACCTGCACATCTGTTGTTCTGTCAGGTCTATTGGTTAATACTAAGTCCAGTATGGCCGTCCCTCTAGTCGGGTAATGAACCAGTTGGGAAAGGTAATTGTCTCACTATAGAGAAAGGAGATTTCACAGAAGCATCCATACACGTAATATATGTAACAGGACAGCTATCTCCTCCATTGCCCTAATAAAAAGGTATGTTTGGTGGCTGACCGTCCATGGAAAAGTGACCGCTAGACACCTCTGCCAGTGCTCGTATACCAGGGAAATTAAAGATCAGGCAGAGGCCTGAGCTCACGGCAGAATCTGTAACTTCCTCTACAGCAGAGATGCACAACCTTCGGCGCTCGATACCATTCTGTGCGGCCCCCAACCATCTGGTAACAGACATGTATTTTTCATGTATTCTCCCATTAGTACTAGAAGTCTAACTAGATATTTATTATATATACTGTATGTTCAATATGCCATTAATATAGTATTTCAGTTGGTAATACCCCCTTAATTTTTATTTTCAGCCCTTGAAATTGGTTCAGACTGACAATGTGGCCCCCCAACCAGAAAAAGGTTGAGCACCCCTGCCCTACAGCTACAAGCTCAGACATGCTAAAATCCAACATGACTTACCACCACAGTGTTCAGGGACTGTCCGGATGCACTACACACATGATAATTTCACCAGTATTAATATACTGAGTGCATCCCTATATAAATCAGTATATTTCAGTATTTCATTACCTTTTGGGAGGGCAGATTATAGAACAGCAAATAGGCAGCACACAGTGCTAATACCAAACAATATAATAAGTCTCACACAGTAAATCATGCAGCCAATTATTCAATGCAAGGGGTTTTTTTTTTAAATAATTTTGTACACTACTTTGGCAAAAGGAGTAAACAGATGACAGTGAGCCCAAAAGAAAAGACAATGGGACCCCCGTTATTGTGCCTTGCCACAGAAGGACCTGTTTGTTTCCCTCCCTCCGTCTAATCTTTCATCCCTTTATTTGCTACTAATGAAGTTCCTTTGGAAAGGGATAGGGCCAACCAAGGCTTGGATCCCCTGTTTCTTCATGAAGGAACAGTTACCTGGTCTTTCTCTATGGTACATATGATTCTGACCCTTGACTGACACCCCAGCGGGAAAATTACTGGTGGTTGTAATGGCTGTCATGCAGCTTTCCCAGACACAGATATACAGTAGCTGAGAAACAAATCTATTGGATTTAACTAAAGGACCTACACTGTATTTACTATTATACCAGTATCTTATTTTTATACTGCTATATATGCTGACATATTCCACTTTACAGACATTAGCGTCAAACTGTCCCCAGTGGGGCTCACAATATAAGTTCCTTAATTGTAGTGTGGGAGGAAACTGGAGTACCAGTGCTGTTCACTGAGCCACCGTGCTTCCCACTGGTTCCTTGCTGTTTGATATCTGTCAATGGCTTATTTCAGCCTGGTATATTAATGATACAAAAACAAGTAACATGTCATGGCATTTTAGTGATGACCTGGTCATGGTCACATCACATACCTGTTAACAGATATTGACAGTTTCAATGGGATCTGCAGACAATTTGATGTATGGTGACAGTCTTATTTTCCCATATAATCTTCCGTCTAGAGGATTTATTGCAATGATCCAATCTTAGGAGATAAGTGGCACCTGACGTCCCCTTATCCCAGCCACTACTAAAACAATATGCCCGCTTAGCTGTGCTGAACAAACGAAGATGGCTATCGGCCTAAGAAACATATATCACCAGCTTCAGTAATCCTTATTGATAAATCACATAGGAAACAAATCCATACAATGCTTGTACTTCAAGATTTATTCAGTGTCACATTCATACATTACCTTTCTTTCCAGGAAAATGTGGGAATCGCATGCTCAGGTTTAACAAAATTATTTAGGAAATACACTGAGTGTGAAGAATGAGCCGGCCACTAGATGGGGTGTAGTAACGCGTCCCCTCTCCATGTATTTAGGCTCCAGTTGCTTTTAATAAACAGAACATCCCACACTTCGCTGTCTCCATCTCCTTCAGATGCTCAGGGAGGGGATCAGATATTACAGAGGAGAGTCTACCTTTGCACCGGGTATGTTGAGAAGACGAAGCAGCTCAGAGGTAAGGATAGTGAGGCACTGAGGAGCTGGGGCGGTGTGCCACCTCTGGTGTGTGAGGATGCTTTGGATCCCTATCGTTTTCCTGGCTCTGCTAATTAGCACTGAGGGGATTGTCAAGACCTGGGACTACTCACCTGTCTTGGGTAAGTCTTTATATCTACATGAGCTTTTGTTTCCTCTAGCAATGTTAAAATGTTATCTTAATGCTGTGAACCAGACTCGTCTGCCATAAACCCCTGCCCTCTTTGCATGGCACACTCAGTCCAGTAACTTTGTACATTGTCTGATCACCAGACAGGCAGGGCGCTCATGGAAAGAACATGTATGCACTAAAGGTCTGTCTATACGTGTACTCACTACATGTTCAGTTTACTATCTCATAGCTCTTCAGCTGGGCAGATACCAGTGCTTTGTACCTCAGCCTAAAAGTGAGGGTTTTATCCTATATACAGTACAGAAGCTACAGAGATAACGTATCACAGCAAAAGCTGTAATGAACAAAAAGTAAAAAGAAAAGTCACTGAACTGTATAACACCCTGACGAGCACTAACTCTCAAGGGAATAAAAATGAAGATGGTAGGAACAAGAAATCTTGAAAATACCAAGGCACAACGTATTAGATGCATGTTATAAACTACGTGTTTTATATTAAAGAGCCCTGCTTGTGACTATTCTTCTTGTGAGTTATCACATTGTACTACATAGGTAACAAACACTCGGTGACAACCACTACTGGCAGTGACTACAGTACTCACAGTCAATATGTGTTCTCCTTCTATCTGTCTTATTAAAGGGCTTCACAGGATAAGTCATCAATATCAGATTGCCGGGGTCTGAATGGTCTCTTCAAACAGCTGATCGGCGGGAGTGCCAGCAGAACCACCTATCTGATACTGATGATATACCATCAATAGCAAAAACTCAGGTAACCCTTGTAAGCAGTTACATGGGTTACATTATTATCTATAGGGCCTTCTAGACTAAGGGTAGACACAGTTGTATTCTTTGACATACCATTTAGTCAGATGAAGCAAGATTTCTTGGCCTCAACAGAACTTCAGTCATACACTTAGGACAGCAATCAACCAAACACTGTCTCCCCAACTCCACTGTGTGCGTGCAATATATGGCCAGATGTTAGCTGTCAGCAGGAACTCTTTGCTTTCTTGGCTCTTGGAAAAAGCAAAGGATTGTATTATATCTAGAACTATTGAAGGAAAATACATTATATGTGATTACTATAGATCCAATTTCATACTGTAAATGCAGTCAAACACTGACACAATTAGCCATAACATTTGTGAATAACATTGATTATCCTGTGACAATAGCACCTGTCCAGGGGTAGGATATATTAGCCAGCAACAGTCAGACCTTGGGGCTAATGTGTTGGAAGCAGGACTGACGGATAAATTGTGATGGCTAGATGACTTGGTCAGAGCCTCTCCACAGAGACAGGTCCTGTGGGGTGTTCCTGATATGCAGTGGTTAGTACCTACCAAAGTAATCTAAGGGTAAACAAGAGGCCACTGCCATGGACAGCCAAAAAGACTAGCCTGTCTGGCCCGATCCCACAGAAAAGTTAATGAACAAGAAACTGATGAAAATGTTAATGTCCCACATTTACTATTGATTATGCCTGAATTCTCAGGAAAAAATAATTGGCGCATGTTTGGCACGTCTCATTTTACACACATTTGTGAAGAAAGAAAGATAAAAAGAATAATCCACTGGGGTTATGGCTTTGTGGAAAAAGGATGTGGTTTAAGATGCAGCATTTTACACCACAATTTTGGTATAACCAATGGGTTAAAGACACGCCAGATTTCTCATTTAGCATCACCCACTGATAAATCTAGCAGATCTTTAGACTGTCTAAGTTTACACTGTCTAGTAGACAGGATTAGTGAATCGGACTCATTGTTGGCTATGATAAAAAGGTGTCAGAACACACAGTGCACCGCAGGATGCTGCATATGGGGCTGTGTAGGAAGAGACCAGTCAGAGAACATGCCCTTGTCCAACACCCAAGCACCGGAGCGATGGAAGAAGGTGGTCAGGTCATTCACATTTATATGACACAGCCAGCCAGGTGCGTGTGCATTACTTATCTGGGGAAAAGACAGCACTGGGGTGCACAACGAGATGTAAGCAGGTTGGCAGGAGCAGTGCGATACTATGGAAAATGTTTTGCTGGAAAACCCTGGGTCCTGCTATTTATGTTAGGTGTTGACTTGACCTATAACTTTCCCAAGAGCTCAATCCAATTGGAAATCTATGGGATGTGCTGGAGATACAAATCCAATCCATTGAGGTCCACCTTATAACTCACAGGACTTACAATGGTATTCCCACCTCAGTCATTCATGCTGGTCAAAATTATAAAACCAGCCGCAGACTGTGCTATGCTGTTTCCAAAGAAGTGAATAAAAGCTATGGAAACACTGTAGGACAACGAACCGCGTGAAGATGATGCATCAAGGGGTCAGAGCAGTTTTGGCAGCAAGGGGGACCTACACAATATGAAGCAGATGGTTTTAATGTTTTGCACAAATGATGTTGGCGGCATCATCATAATTCAGCCTATTCCAAGAGGCATAAAGGAGAATTAATCAATGAAAAACTACCATAGGCCTCCTGCACAAGGAGGAGATATGTGCAGTGCCTTATGGAGTCTTTCTGGCGCCACACTAATTATATCTAGAGGAAAAGTCTCTGGTGCCTTATCCAATAGTGGACACCAGATTGCTTTACTTTCTGACATGAGAGGAATACAGAGGCACAGCTGAGCCCCATAGAAGTCTATGGGTGCTGCATCAGAACTTGGATGTTGTGCAGAGTCATAACCAAGAAACCATATTTATCAGCTGAGCCACTTTTGGAGGCTGCAAGCATCACTTGGACGTTTCCTTCAGTAGGAGCGTTACAGAGGAGTGGTATGAGTGCAGCTTGTGGTCTTCATCAAATCACAGATATTTCACTTGGAACACGTACATCTCCCCCAATGTTCTGTGCAGCACAGTCCTCCCTAGAAACCGTTCATTTATTCCTCCCATATAGTTTGTACTACAGGCTTTTGGCAATAAAATGGTTAAAGTAGAACTCCCGCAAACATTTTTATTCTCTGACCTGTTAGAAAGGTGCATGATATCATCTGTAGTGAATGTCATTTCCTGATCAGTGACTGTTTCTGTGAGTAAAAACCTCTCTTCTTATTGTAGCTGGGTCATGTGACCAACTCCCTGACCTCCAACTGACCCAGGACAGAAATCCAGTAACTGCTCTATTCATTCCTATGGGAGCCTCACTTTCAGTCTCATAGGAATACATAGAGAATTAGACTTCCTGTCCACACATAAGGTGCTGTGTGAGTTGGTGGGTCTAATTGCTGGTCAAATGACACAGATAAGAAACTTCAGGATGATAGAAGTCAAAAATGCAGACACTGGTAAGACATTCACTACAGATTATATCATGTACATTTCTAGCAGGACATGTAATAAAATTTTTGTCTGGAGTTCTTCTTTAAGTTTTAACACTAATACTTGCCAGTACATCCCACATTATAAGCTAGAACTGCACAGGGCTACAAGCCATACTAGTGAGAACCAATGCTGTTACTTAGTTTTAGGACAAGTTATTTTGGAGCCCAAGGCTAATATTTTATGTTGTCATGCATAAACATAGTAACACATAGTAACATAGTTTTTAAGGCTAAAAAAAAGAAACTTTCATCAAGTTCAGTCTGTTATCCTGCAAAATTGATCCAGAGAAAGGCAAAAAACACCCATGAGGTAGAAGCCAATTTCCTCATTTTAGAGGGAAAAAATTCCTTCCTGACTCCAATCAGGCATTCGGAATAACTCCCTGGATCAACAACCTTAGATTTCTAGTAACTATAACCTGTAATATTATTACACTCCAGAAATACATCCAGGCTCCTTTTAATGTCTTTTAGTGAGTTCCATAGTCTCACTGCTCTTATTGTAAAGAATCCCTTTCTATGGTGCTCCCATAGAAATGAATGGAGTGGTGGCGTGCATTTCTGACCAGCCGCTCCATCCATTTCAAGGCGGCTCCAAAGGACACAGTGCCCAGTTGTCATGATCAGTGGGAGTCCCATCAGTAGGACCCCCAACAATCTGAAACCGGAATATCCCTTAGATTTTGATAATCTTTCTGGGTACTGTAGTCCACCTATTCCAGTTATTACTTTACAGTACTCCATGTGTGGTCTGACTAGTGATTTGTAAAGTGGCAGGACTATGTTCATATCTCAGATATCTATGCCCCTTTTGAGGCCTTGGCAGCAGCTGCCTGACACTGATTGCTATAGCTTAGGCTTCGTTCACATCACCATTTTGTTTACGTTCTTCTGATCCATCAGAAAAAAAACAGCTCATTTATCTGTGCTGATACCGTGTTATACACTTATTTTTATTGAGATACTCCAGGATAGCTTCTCTTAGAAAACCTTCAAACAGTTTACCCACGACAGATGCTATAGTTTCCAGGCTCAGTTTTTGACCCCTTTTTGAATATTGCTACAACACTTGTTAAACACAAGTCCTGTGGAACAGACCCCATCATTATGGAGTCCATAAACATCAGAAATAAGGGTCTACCTATTGCATTACTTAATTCTCTTAGGATATAGAGGTCTATGCCATCTAGACCAAGTGATTTGTCTATTTTAATCTTTTTAAGACACTACTGAACTTCTTCCTGGGTCAGACAGGCCACATTTATCAGGGAGTTTACTTTGACACTCTGCATTTAAGCTTGCATTACTTTTTTTTACAGTTCAGAAAAAAAGATTTAATAAATTATCTCTTTCCTCATCATCCTCTACTTCTCCCTCATCACTCCTTAAAGGGCCAACACTTTGAGGGTTAACCTTTTTACCATTTATATTATTGAAGAACATTTTAGGTTTATTTTTATTCTCTTTGACAATGAGCTACTCTGCCTCCGGCTTGGCAGTCTTTATCTTTATTATACATATTCTATTTCTTTCTTTATACTTTTTTAAGCTCTTTATTGTAAGTTACTTTATTTGATTATAAAAAGCATATCTTTTAAAAAATATTCTGCTTGCAGATAACAGCTCGATGAACCCTTCGCCACTAACTAACCTTTTTTCTGCAATAAGGCTGTGGCTACACAGACATCTTGAGCATAATAGATGTCTTCCAACCAAGGATTTCAGGGTAGCAAGGCAGCCATGTCAATGAATGGGGTCATTGCCTTGGTAAAAATGCAAGTCACATTAATTTCTATGGCTGCCTTGCAATGTTGCGATCCTTGATTGAGCGACACCCATCACACCCAAGATTGCCGTGTAGCTCTAGACTTATACTCTTATAGATTTTATTCCATAGTTTATTAGTTATAGTAATGTATGGGAGGTTACTTTTAACAAGTGATCCCCATTACAGCTGCCATAGGGGCGTCTCACAGCTTTCACAGACTACTTACTGGCAGATAAGCTTAACTATGGAGCAGTGAAGGCATCACTGCATAACGTAAATAAAAACCTGACAGTGACAGTGTATGTAGCTCTATTAGCAGACAAGTTGTTTTTTTTATTACCAAAGGCTACATTTTTTTAGTTCATTGATTTCAGTATGTATTTCTTCCATTTTAAAAGGTAACACTTATTATATGATATATGAAATGTAACACTGTTTTGGACCATACCAACGAAAAGGTCCCGAAACTGTAAGTCTCCGCTCTGAATGGAAGTTTAGCGGGCATGTTGTTTTACCACTACATTCATTTCTACTAGGTTGATGTAGACAGGTCCCACAGAAGTGAATGAAGCTGCGCACTACCGCTCTATCAGGATCTCTGGGGGTCCCAGGGTATCTTGTAGATAGGTGATAATTTGGACTGAGAAAGGAGCATCCATATGCATTAAAGTATAGAAAAGTGCTGGTGCACTGACCACAAGCAATTAGCAGGATAAGTGAAAGTGTTCAATTTCGATGCTCCACCCCCACAGGAGCAATGGCACATTACACAGTGCACTGTTAACTGAAATCAATTAACACTGGCTAATTAATGACAATTATGAATAGAGAACCCTCTTATTAACTCAGGATTCTCTAACATTTTATCCAAACAAAAAGCTTTTTGGAGCTAGTTTTACACAAGCGCTAAAATGGTCCAGCAGGCAGTTCCTCTGCCAGAATACGTCCAGCATAACACTATAATGGGTCCCAGAGGGGATGCGGTGCCGAGATATATCTGGACAAGTACAGCTGCTACAGGGTTTGCCTATGATAGTTTGCCGAGTTCTATTATAGCCAATAGGCTCCGGCAGGGGTAAGGTAGTATCCGGCTAACTCCAGTAGGCTATTCCTCTGTCGGAACAGCCTGTCCCGCCATTTTACCGCTAGTGTGAAACTAGCCTAAACCAGACACCCCCTCTAACCAGTAACCACATATGTTTATATGAAAACAAGACTACTGAATTATAATCTTATCTGATTGCAATTTGATGCAAGCAAATTATATAAACTTTCCTATACAAGGTCTTAGCTGAGGCAGAAGGAATCAAGACATCTGGGAGATCTGCTAGGGCTGTACAACTATTCTCATTCAGAGTAATATTAATAGCAACAATAATTAGCGACAGATGATAGATGGTATCTCGTACGCCTAATTACACTGCAGAGCTGAGATGAGGCCACAGGCCTGTGGGATGTGGTATTTTTTTTAAAACAAATCTATGTCATAATTTGACAGGTCTGATGCTGGGTATTTGGGATTATGCAGGACAGAACCCAAAAGTAAACTTGGATTCAATGATTAACAAATTAAAAGCATTTTATTTATTAACTTTTACTACTCAATGAGAGAAAATATAATATATATAATAATATAATAATAATATAATATAAGTAGAATGTTCTATATTAGACTCTTAGGCCCCATTTAGATGGGCCGACAAAGAGGGGGCCCCCATCAGGTATGAGCAAGTAAATACTTACGTGCTGCAGTAATTGGTAATGTATGGGGATGAACAATCTTTACTATCACATCCCTGTTTATACATGGCTATATACTGCAGACAAATGAGGATTTCTGGCACCTTTACTGAGGCCAATTATCGGGAACAAGCACTCGCACGAACGTTCATCCCTAAACATTGCCCTGAACCTTAGTTCATGCAAATGGGCCCTTAGGCAGAGTTAAGGTGCAGGGTGCAGAGGTTAAAAAAAAAAAAAACTTACCTGCCACCAGTTCTCTGGTTCCAGTGTCAAGCTCCCGTCACCTCCGCTTCAGGTCCGGGTTACAATGGAAGTATGATGTGTCACCTACACGCATGTCAACACTGCTGGCCAATCAATGGCCTCACCAGTCAAGTGCTGTGTGTACATGTCACCATGAGGCCACTGATGGGGCAGCAGCGGTGAGATGCTTGTAGATGCCATATCACACTGCTGATCCAGCAGGGACCAGAAATGAAGAGAAATGGAGCTCAGCACTGGAACCAGTAGCCAGTGACAGGTGAGTCTTATATTTTTTTTTAACCCCTGCACCCCACCTATACATGTGAAAACTGATTCCTGGTCTCGAAGGACCACTTTATAAATTATATAAAGACATACCTTAGCCACGTGATCCTTATATACTGTTCAGCCAAAAGATTAAAACCAAATAAAGGACCCGTGAAGAGTGGGATATATTAGTCAGTTCTAGAAGTTGATGTGTTGAAAGCAGGTAAAATGGCCAAGCCCAAGGATCTGAGCATTTCCGATACAGGCCAAATAGCAATGGATGGACAACTGGGTCAGAGCAGCCTCAAAACTGTAAATTTTGTGTTCCTGGTATGCAGTGGTAAGTACCCATCAAAAGTGGTCTAAAGGACAGGAGACCTATACAATATTAGTTAGGTGGTATAATGTGATAGATAGATAGATAGATAGATAGATAGATAGATAGATAGATAGACTTGACAAAGACCCCATTGAGCTGGGTTGAAACGTCGCACGGGAATAAAGATTCATCACTAATATCAACGGTTGGAGTGCTGCCTCATCTTTTGCTATTTTATAGATAGATAGATACTATATAGACAGATAGATAAAATTAAAAATGTAATCTGAGCAGCATAGTTGCAGAGACACTGAGCTCAGGTTTGGGTCCTGACCAGCCTAAACATCTGCATGTCATTTGTATATAATTACCCTTGTTTATGTGGATTTCTTCTGAGCAAGTCATGTTTTCTCACACAACCTAAAAAATAGTCTGCTCAGTCCTGTCCTCCATGAAAATTTAGGGTTATGTACGTCTGTCTCTGTAAGAGCTTTGGACTGCAAACCCTCTATTATAAGAGGAAAGGATTTATTTAGAAGTTCATTGTGTCTCAAAGGGGTTGTCTTACTTCAGCAAATGGCATTTATCAAGTAGAGAAAGTCAATACAAGGCACTTACTAATGTATTGTGATTGTCCATATTGCTTCCTTCCCTGAATGGATTCATGTTTCCATCACTTTATACACTGCTCATTTCCATGGTTACAACCATCCTGCAATCCAGCAGCGGTGGTCGTGCTTGCACATTATAGCAAAAAGCACCAGCCTTTGTGAGCTCCCATGGTCGTGCCCACCAGAGAGGCCGGCGCTTTTTCCTATAGTGTGCAAGCATGACCACCGCTGCTGGATTGCAGGGTGGTCGTAATCATGGAAACGAGCAGATGTTTGTGCAGCCTAGTGGATGAGATTTATGGAATTTTATCCCCAAACTGCATAGAAAATCTAGAAATCTACAAATCTAAATTGCAGCCCATCAATTAAAGGGAAGCTGTTATGTTGAACATGGAGTCTGAGCTACAGGTAGCAGGTTATAGAACAGAAGGAGCTGAACAGATATATAGTTTTATGGGAAAAACTTGCATTTTATTCATTTATATTCCTGCTCATTCTGAGCTTTGACATCAAGGTGGCAGTCATATCAGTGACTGACAGTTACTTCTCTGTGACCGTGCTCACGTAGATAGCTGTCAATAACTGATGGGACCGCCTCCTTGTCAAGTCAATGCCCAGAATAAGCTGCAATTTTCATGAATATATACAAGTCATGCTGAATCTTGTCACATAAACAATATATCAATCTGCTCAGCTCCTACTGTTCTATACCGAGCTGCCTGTAGATTATTTTGCATTTTCATGCTGACAGGTTTCCTTTAATGCTAGAGATCTGCAATGCAAATTTCATCATTTGCAATGGAGAGGTTGAAATCTTCAGCCATATTCAAGGCACGAAATTCATGTGGGTCTTATAATGGATCTGAATCTAAATTTCCAGCAGACTTTTCTGCTGTATTTTCCATCCTGTGTGGATGTACTGTAACTGGGGATTTTTGCTATGGATTCCAATGCAGATTTTGCAATTGATTTCACCCTCTGCATAGGAATGGGTAAAATCCACCACTAACCAGGAAAAATCACATTCAGATTTTTTCCCCACAGGTTATGTGAAATAGAAGCCTTCTACAAAATAATATTAAAGTTAATATTTTTCAGGTCCCAGCCTTCTGAAGACCAAACGAAGGGACAATCAGTTACTTAGGCTTCAGCGTGACATTCGCAATGGACAGAACAAGATTGCCACACGCGTCATCCAAGGCCTTGGGGGAGACAGTCTGTCTATCGACACTCTCCCAGATAACCAGACACAGATACTAGTGAGTACTTGACATGATTTTTCCCCACTGGCTCAACTGCAACTCTTATGAAGTATCTTTTGACGCTGTGGGCCCTAATAGCCCGTGCACCCCATAGTATTATGGCTCCATACAACCTCCTACTCGTATCCTCCTACCTACCACAGCAACTGTGGAAGTATTGGAGATGCTACTGTAATTCTGTATGCCTGAAAATCTCTGAATCATACTGAATACCTGTAGCTCCATGGTATGAAGCAGTACTTACTATAGTTAGGTAAAGTCCACAGCATTCAATATTATGATGCTCAAAGGATTATTTTATTCATATACATTAAGTAATGGGGTCCAGAATAGGTAAAACTGGAATATCAGATCATGCTCATATATTCTAGAACGTTTCGGTCATAGACCTTCTTCATGTATACAAGCCTGTGTAGTAGCTTGTGGGCAAGCTCCTGGTCCACTGTACTGAGCATATGTACAGGTCTACAAATGTCAGCCCTACTTGGAAGATATATACAGGAAGAAACCCTAACTCTAGCGAAACACTGAAAGATAAAAAACAATTTATTGTGTTGTTTGTGATATTGATTGCTCATCTAAAATGTATGAGACCACAACCAGTGGCTTAATCAGGGCCGTTTTAAGACATTGGTGGGCCCAGTGCAAAGATCAAGAGTGGGCCCCCCCCCGCTCCACCCCTCTCCCGCCCCCCGCTCCACCCCTGTCCCGCCCCACACGCTCCACCCCTGCCCCGCCCCCACACGCTCCACCCCTGCCCCGCCCCCACATGCATTTTGCCTCCTTAAAAAAATAAATAAACACCAAATTTTATTTGTTTTTACCATATTGAGGCAGCAAAAGGCCTTGGTAAGTAACCTTTTTAACCCTATGCTGCTTGTATCTAAACATAGCCCTTAGGCTATATTAGTTATTGATGCAGCATAGGGTTAAATAAGTTACCCAGCAAGGCCTTTGCTGCCTCAATATGGTAAAAACACAGCATAAGGCCTTGCTGGAAACATATAATCATATGCTGCTTAAATGATGCATGCAGAACTTTTCTGTCCGGTCTTTTTAACAGAATCTGTGACCCAAACGCAAATGTGAATGGATAGTATTAGACGTATAGCATCAGATGTCTGTTTAACACACAAATACAGAGCAAGAACCAAGATCACTACATACACACAGCACCAAACCAAACCCATAAGTCAAATACAGCACCAGAACCAAGTTCTCTACATAAATACAGCACCAGAACCAAGTTCTCTACATAAATACAGAACCAGAACCAAGGTCTCTACATAAATACAGCACCAGAACCAAGTTCTCTACATAAATACATCACCAGAGCCAAGTTCTCTACATAAATACAGCACCAGAACCAAGTTCTCTACTTACATACAGCACCAGAACCAAGTTCTCTACATAAATACATCACCAGAACCAAGTTCTCTACATAAATACAGCACCAGAACCAAGTTCTCTACTTACATACAGCACCAGAACCAAGTTCTCTACATAAATACAGAACCAGAACTAAGCTCTCTACATAAATACAGAACCAGAACCAAGTTCTCTACATAAATACATCACTAGAACCAAGTTCTCTACATAAATACATCACTAGAACCAAGTTCTCTACATAAATACATCACTAGAACCAAGTTCTCTACATAAATACATCACTAGAACCAAGTTCTCTACATAAATACAGAACCAGAACTAAGCTCTCTACATAAATACAGAACCAGAACCAAGTTCTCTACATAAATACATCACCAGAACCATGTTCTGTACATAAATACATCACTAGAACCAAGTTCTCTACATAAATACAGCACCAGAACCAAGTTCTCTACATAAATACATCACCAGAACCAAGTTCTCTACATAAATACAGCACCAGAACCAAGTTCTCTACATAAATACATCACCAGAACCAAGTTCTCTACATAAATACATCACCAGAACCAAGTTCTCTACATAAATACAGCACCAGAACCAAGTTCTCTACATAAATACAGCACCAGAACCAGGTTCTCTACATAAATACATCACCAGAACCATGTTCTGTACATAAATACATCACTAGAACCAAGTTCTCTACAGAAATACAGAACCAGAACCAAGTTCTCTACAGAAATACAGCACCAGAACCAAGTTCTCTACATAAATACATCACCAGAACCAAGTTCTCTACATAAATACAGCACCAGAACCAGGTTCTCTACATAAATACAGCACCAGAACCATCTGAGTAGTCAGGTCATCCCTCGCCATATGACCGTGTAGGGTGTGCAACTACAGCTCCCAGTATGGCCTGAACATGTGCAAAGGGATGCTGGGAGTTGTTGTTGCACAAAACAGCATGCTACCACCCATCATTAGGCTTCTTTCACACTTGCGTTCAGACGGATCCGCCCGAAAATGCATTCGTTTGCTTCCGTTCAGAACGGATCAGCATTGCCTATGTTTTGCCTATGTTTGAAAGTCCCATAGGGAACGGATCCGTTTGCTAATGTGCATTAGCAAACGGATCCGCTCCCATTCACTTGCATTGGAGCGGAGACGGATCCGCATCCATTCCGCTTGGTCAAGTGGACACCAAAACGCTTGCAGAGCGGAATGGAGACGGAACGGAGGCAAACTGATGCATTCTGAACGGATCCTTATCCATTCAGAATGCATTAGGGGAAACTGATCAGTTCAGGACTGTTTGTGAGACCCTGGAACGGATCTCACAAACGGATCCTGAAAACGCCAGTGTGAAAGTAGCCTAAGAGGTTGTTCACATATCAGTTTTTTGATCAGTTATTTCCATCAGTTATTGTGAGCCAAAACCAGGAGTGGACACTAAACAGAGATCAGGTGTAATGAAAAGATCTGCACCTGTTTGGTGTTTTTGACCCGCACCTGGTTTTGGCTCACAATAACTGATGGCAATAACTGATCAAATAACTGATGTGTGAACAACCCCTTAGCTGTAGATCATCCAGGTGACTACAACACTCATCATACACAGTCAGTAGCAGAATAATCATTTCCATTTAGTTACTTACAGGTGACGTCTTCTCCTGAGTTCTTCCCCATCTGGCTCAGACCACCATGATGACTTCTTCCGTCCACAGTTCAGCTCTGCAGATTTTGCCGAGAAGATCTCTTTATCTTCACACTTTACCAACACATCCTGCATACTGACACAGACTCATCTCAGTGCCACATACTGTGCCCTGAATATAACAGCAGCATTAGTGCTACACACAGATACGGTGTGTATTAGATGTAGTGTGTACTGATGTGTGAGGTATAATAGATGCAGTGTGTACAGATATATAGTATATACAGCAGTGTACTGACATGGGAGGTGTGATGTATACTGCTTTGTATACTATATACCTGTACACACTGCATGTGTTCACTGCTGTATATACTATATATCTGTACACACTACATCTATTATACCTCACATACCAGTACACTGCTGTATATACTATATACGTTTACCCACTGCATCTATTATACCTTGTACCTGACGTATCAGTACTCTGTATGTATACTATGTGTCAGGTGTGAGGTATAAAAGATGCAGTGCATACAGATATATGTGGACGGTCATATATTATGGTCACTGTGTGAGGTATTGGGGGTTGTAGTTAAGGTTCCAGTCAGTTTAAGGGATAGGATTAGCATTAGTGTTAGGGTTTGGGGCCAGTATTGGGGTTTGGGGCCAGTATTGGGGTTAGGGAGCAGTACTGGTGTTAGGGGCTAGTATTGGTGTTAGGGGCTACTATTGGTGTCATGGGCTACTATTGGTGTCAGGGGCTAGTATTGGCGGTTAGGGGCCAGTATTAGCGGTTAGGGGCCAGTATTGGCGGTTAGGGGCCAGTATTGGGGTTAGGGGCCAGTATTAGCATAAAGCTACATTCAGACGACCGAAAGTGTTTAGCAGCCCAGTGTTTAGCAGATGTGGACAGTACATGGTGTGATGTCAGCATCTTTTGCGGCCCCATTGAATTGAATGGGTCTGCACTCATTCCGCAAAATTGTGGAACGGATGCAGACCCAGAAATATGGTCATCTGAAAGCACCCTTAGGGCCAGTATTGGGGTTAGAGGCAACATTAGGGTACATTCACATGATCGTATTTCTATTAACTTCAATGGGGCTGCAAATCCGTAGTTCCGCTCCACAGCCCTGCAAAAAAGATAGAGCATGTCCTATTCTTGACCGCAATTGCAGACAAGAACAGGCATTTTTATCATAGGGCTGGGCATGTGCCAGTATCCGTGTTTTGTGGAGCCGCAATTGTGGATCACAAAACAAATATGGTGATGTAAAGGAGAAAGTATTAGGGGTCAGTACCGTACATTAGGGTTAGCGGTCAATATTAGGGTTAGGGACAGTATTAGAGTTCAGTATTAGGGTTAGGGGGTCCAGGGTTAGAGGTCAGTACCAGGCTAGGGGTCAGCACAGGGATTAGGGAGAAGGACAGGGCCAGTATAAGGGAAGGGGGGGGGAGACAGGGCCAGTATTTGGGGGTGAGACAGGGCCAGTATTTGGGGTCGATTCTAGGGGGTCAGGGGCCAGTATCAGGGTTAGGGGTCCAAAGTTAGAGGTCAGTTACAGAGTAGGGGTCAGGGGCCAGTACTAGGGTTAAGGGTCAGGCAGGGCCAGTATTAGGGGTCAGGGGCCTGTATTACGGTTGGGGTCAATGCAGGACCAGTATTGAGGGTTAAAGGCCAGGGTTAGGGGGTCAGGCAGGACCAGTATTAGGGGGTCAGAGGCCTGTATTACGGTTGGGGTCAATGCAGGGCCAGTATTGAGGGTTAGAGGCCAGGGTTAGGGGTCAGGCAGGGCCAGTATTAGGGGGTCAGGGGCCTGTATTACGGTTGGGGTCAATGCAGGGCCAGTATTGAGGGTTAGAGGCCAGGGTTAGGGGTCAGGCAGGGCCAGTATTAGGGGGTCAGGGGCCTGTATTATGGTTGGGGTCAATGCAGGGTCAGAATTAGGGTTAGAGGCCAGGGTTAGGGGTCAGGCAGGGCCAGTATTAGGGGGTCAGGGCCTGTATTATGGTTGGGGTCAATATTAGGGTTAGAGGCCAGGGTTAGGGGTCAGGCAGGGCCAGTATTAGGGGGTCAGGGGCCTGTATTATGGTTGGGGTCAATATTAGGGTTAGAGGCCAGGGTTAAGGCAGGGCCAGTATTGGGGGTTTGAAATAGGGTGGCAGGGGCTAGGTTTAGGGCAGCATGTAGGAGGGCAGTTTATACTCACCTGTCCTGGCGCGGTCCGCGGTCCCACGATGCAGACCCAGCCAGCCTCTTCTGGCGGGTCTCCTGAGGAACGTCGCAGGCAGCTTGATGACGTCATCGCGCTGCCCGCGTCACCACATCGCGCTGCCCACCGGCGAGCCGCACTGGAGCCGCCTCACCGCTACCTAAGTTTACAGGTGAGCGTGCGCCCCGGCTAGCGAACCCCCCACCCACCTCTCCGGGAAATTAAAAAAAAAAAAAAATTTATGTGACAGGCCGGTTGTAAGGGGGGCCCCCCCCCACGTGACCTATTGGTGGGCCCGGTGCAGATGCACCATATGCCCTATGGATAAAGCGGCCCTGGGCTTAATCTTACCAGAGGTATACTAGCAACTTGTTTTAGATACTTGCTTTTTTTCTATAATCCAATGGGACATCATTTAGTTTGTGTAGCCAGGGGTGGACTGGGAACTTAAAGGGAACCTGTCATCTCCGAAACACCCCCTGAACTAGAGTAAGCGGTGTATAGTGTAAGTGATGCTGAATCCGAATATGTAAGTTTTATCTTCATACTCACTTCCATTCTGACGCTGTGCTCCCACAAACCTGCAGTAAAATGCACTCACTGGACTCCGGTGCTCACTCACATAATGGAGAGGACTCAAAGAAGAGTCCAGTGAGTGCATTTTACTGCTGGTTTGTGGGAGCACAGCGTCAGAATGGAAGTGAGTATGAAGATAAAACTTACATATTCGGATTCAGCATCACTTACACTATACAACGCTTACTCTAGTTCAGGGGGTGTTTCGGAGATGACAGGTTCCCTTTAAAGTGGTCCTATTTTGCAGGCGGGTCCAAATTGACAGAAGGCGGGGCAATACAAGTAGGTAGGGCATCGAATACCATATTTCAGCACAAAATACCGCCCCAGCAGATCCAAATACCTCATCAGAAGCTGCCCGTCTGTTCTCCTACTCCACTTGAGTCATGATTGCCATACAGTTGAATCCATGAATCAACAGGGCCTCTGTGGTCACCAGCCAGGTGCATAAATACTTGACGCCGCCCAGCATTAATTAACACTTGGAGCGACAGATCATTACTTACCTGGCTGGAGGCCATAAGGAGAGCTCAGGACCCCCCCTGTGTATCAGCCCATCAGGAAATTTCCCTGTAGAGTCTAAGGCCAATCAAGTATCTGGCCAATCCGCCCCTGTGTGTGGCGTTACAGTCTGAAGATAAAGGCAAAGACCCCGTATAACTAGGAAACTAACTTGAATCTCACTCATCAGTGTAAGCGTTTGGACCATTTTTAAGGTCTCCTGCACACAGTTGTTTTAGGGATCTGGATTATATAGATACAGTGCACATAGAACATGAAATCCATGAGAATAAAAATTACACATTTGATACAAATTGTTGAGGCACTGTGAATAGAGCTTTACAGACTTCACAGAGCTTTACAGACTTCACAGAAGCATGGTATTTTTAACAGCCCTATAATAGTGAAAGGAAAGAGGGGCAAGTGCATCTCTGCCCCTCAACGCACCAGACCGTTAGCCGTCAGCTGTTATAGATTTGAGCTATAACTTCCTCCAGTTTCTGGTGTAAATTATAGTAAATATTCCAGGCCTCAGGCAGCCATGCCGCCCTTCTGAGCCCCACCCATGCAACTTTTAGAAAAGTAGTGAGTGTGACACAAATCCTTAAAAAAGGACTTTTTATGGCCACTTTTCTGGCGCATGTGCTTACAAAAGAAATTACACACACTGCTCACATTTAACAAAAATGTCCATGGCTGCAAGATAATTTAGTAAGTGAACGTATCAGCTTATGACAGTGACATGACAGGAAAGAGTTAGTTAGAGATATGGCAAACTGCAAGTAAAGGAAGTTTCATTTGGCATCAGCACAACATAAAGCCTTATTCACATCTGGAAATAGTATTGTAGCATAAGTCTGCACCACTACCATGCAGCAAACACTCAAGGGTTTTCATTTTCCACTATCTACTAAGGCTGGGTGCACACCTGCACCTACAATCCGGTATTCTGTTCCAGCGCAGAAATATAGTACTGATATCGCCAGCGCCCGTCTGATCCAACTCACTATAATGGTGCCAGAATCTGTGACTGACGCTCCTGCTTGAACCTCTGCAGGTACCTAAACGTGGTATTTCCATTTCAGTGTGTTGTACTGCCATCTCCTAGGCAGCATGCTCACTCACATCATTCACAGCATAAGTTGAAGGCTGTAAAAAATCTCCTGAATCCACCCTTTTCTAACACCAAAAACCACCAAAAGTCTTAATATTGCTCAGATTCATTTTCATCTTAAAGGGGCTGTCACAAAAAATATTCTGCATTTTTAAAGCAGCACCTGAATCTGAATATTTTTATAATTGCATGTAATAAAAAATATAGTATACCCACTGAGCTATTCAATAATATGTATCTGTATGGCGCCACCTACTGTTTGCTCTTTTCCTCACTGAGGTGGTAGCATGCACTCAGTTTAAATCTTCCATTGCCACCAGCCATATCTTTTGTTAGAAGCTCTGGCAGTTACAGGGAGAAAGCTGCAGCAGAAAGGACACACCTCTTGAGAAAGGATACGCCCCTGAGACCAGACACACACCCTAAACTGTCAGTCTGAAGAAAATCTAGCAGAACAATTGGAGCAAAGAATGGGGAGAACTTTGGATCCATGTGAGGTCTAGCTTTGCTAAAAGAGATTGTTGTGTAGTATACAATGTCCGATTTTCATTTTTTACATCAATCATGGCATAACGCCATGTAACTCACTATTAATCGGTGTCCTCCTTCTCCTGGCTCTCCATAGTGCGACACTGCTCTAAGGGGGGAATTTATCATGAGGGGAATATTAGTCAGTACAGTCTGTGTTGGAGTTACTTTATGCCATGTTTATCAAATGTCCCATGTTGTTTGATAATTTTGTCTTATCCTTAAAGGGGTTTTCCGAGACCCTGGAAAGGTCATACATATCTGATTGTGTCGGACCCCCACCAATCAGGGGATAGGTCTTTGAAAACCCTTTTAAACCTAACACTTTTGTCTCAGTGATAAATCTGGAGAGAAGCTCATTAACATAGCTAGCCACACCCACTTTCACATCCATATTTCAATACTGGAATGAGTGGTGTAAAAACGCAAAAATTCACAAAAGCCCTGTTTTGAGACTTTGTGAAGCCAGAATTGCGCATTTGATGTACAGCAGGGGTGCACAAACTGCGGCCCTCGATACTGTTCTGTGCGGCCCCCAACCATGTGGTAACATATATTTATTTCTATGATCTTGTGGCTGCTCATGTATTCTCCCATTAGATAGGAGTCCTGGAACTGGAACTAGACATTAATGGTATATACTGTATATTCAGTATGCCATAAATACAGTATTTCCTAATAACCCCTTTAAAAGGGCTGTCCAAGTTACCTTTATTGACGACCTATCCTCAGGATAGGACATCAATATCAGATCAGCGGGGGGTCTGACATCTGGCACCTCCACCGATCAACTGTTTAATGAGAAGGCGCACGCCATGCCAGCACTGCCTCCTCTTCATTGTTTACTTGCTTGCTGTCGTATCTTCAGTGGTGAGTAGGTGTAATTACACCTAAGCCATACCATTCATTTCAATTGGCTTGTTCCTATACACTTGTAAGTGATGCTTCAGGCACTCCACCATTTTTAACGCTCGCTTTTGCACCCATTCAATGTCTTTTTGCAGGAGGCGGTGTCTCCAGAAATGGCCTCACTAACACTCTATACAGAAAGATCACAATGTTTCTGCCTACTGGTTATAACTCTAGCTTTACAAGCAAAAATCCAGCTCGCTTTTCCAGCCGCTGCGCACACTGAGCACTTATTCTGAAGCTGTGACATTTGGACACATTGAACTGCACTGAACTTCCATTGTTTGCAGCATTTACCCAGAAAAGCTAAATCTTTTTCTCATGTTACTAATGCCACCGGGAATATCCGCCCTGTCACACACACTTGTCATCGGGCAAATCTTTCCTACCAAGCCTTCTAATATGTCACCTACAAGAATATTAAAAAGAATAGGACCTAGGACAGACCCTTTTTCGTCCACCACTTGTAACTTGTCTCCTCAGAATGTCACCATTAACAACAACACTCTGATGTCTACTCATTAGCCAACCGCAAATCCACTGAACTATCCAGAGATTAACCCTTTCACCCCCGGAGGTTTTTTCGGTTATTCATTTTCGTTTTGCGCTCTCTGCCTTCAAACAGCCATAACGGTTTTATTTTTCTGTTCACATAGCTGTATGAGGGCTTGTTTTTTGAAGGACAAGTTGTACTTTCCAACGCCACCATTTAATATTGCATATGGTGTAGTGGGAACCGGGAAAAAAATTCCAAATCGGGTGAAATTGCAAAAAAAACGCTATTCCGCTACAGTTCTATGGGTTTCTTATTTACAGCGTTCGATGTTCATTAAAACTGACCAGTTACTTTCATTCTACTGGTCAGTACGAATCCGGCGATACCTAATATGTATAGTTTTTCCTGCGTTTAGATGGTGATAAAATAATTATAAAGTTGGCCTTTGTGTACGGAGCTGTATGGGGGCTCATTTTTTGCGGGCCGATCTGGAGTTTTTATTGATACCATTCTGGGGTGTGTATGACTTTTTGATCACTTTTTATTTAATTTTTTTTAGAAAAAAAAAAAGCGACAAAAAACGGCGAATCGCCATTTGGACGCTTTTTTCCGCCACACAATTCGCCGTATTGGATTTTTTTTTTATATTTTAAACGTACGGGCGTTTTCGGTCACGGTGATACCCATGATGTCTATATTTATTGTTATTTAGGTATTTATTTTTTCATTATACGGAAAGGGGGGTGATTTGAACTTTTATATATTTTTTATATATTTTTTAACGTTTTTATTTTTTTGTGATTATGTTAAAGCTCAAATATGAGCTGATATATTGTGTTGTTTTTTTTTTCTTTATGAGCAATCAGGGATTTACTAGATGGAGTTAAATCCCAAAATTGCTCATTTCTTATCCTGGCCTGCCATCTAGTGGCCAGAATAAGAATTGCAGTTTGAAAACTGTAATCCTCACCAGCGAGGATTA
Organism: Rhinella marina; assembly: GCA_900303285.1. NCBI lineage: Eukaryota > Metazoa > Chordata > Amphibia > Anura > Bufonidae > Rhinella > Rhinella marina. The sequence continues at coordinate 740,627 of ONZH01014531.1, forward strand.
CAGTTTTCATATGGTGTACAGACACCCCGATTGGCCACGTGTGATCACGGCATCAGAAAGCCCAGGAAGACGCCGCCGATGGAGGTACGTAGCGGCAAGTCTCTGCTGTTAGAAACAGCAGAGACTTGCCAGCCATGACGCCCGCCGCACTCGCGAGCGGGCGTCATGTCCCCGCACCGCACCAGCGCCGTACATGTACGGCGCTGGTCGGGAAGGGGTTAAAGGGAATTTTTCACCTCTGAAACACCCCCGAACTGAGACTGTTTTTCGACACATTGTACTTCATGACAGTGGTAAATTTGAGTCAATATTTATAAAAAAAATCCATTCACTGTTTTCTAAATTTGAATCTCTCTGCTTTTAAGACAGATAGTGATGCCTCATAAAATACTCATTAATTGACATTCCCCACATGTCTACTTTATGTTGACATCATTTCGGTAATGTCATTTTATTTTTTTAGGATGTTAGAAGGTTTAGAATTTTAGAAGCAATTTTGTGAAATTTTTAAGAAAATTTTCAAAGTCAACTTTTTAAAGGACCAGTTCAGTTCTGACGTCACTTTGTGGGGCTTACATAATAGAGCCAACCCATAAATGACCCAATTTTAGAAACTACACCCCTCAAACAATTCAAGACTGGTTTTAGAAATGTTGTTAACCCTTTATATATTCCACAAGAATTTCAAAATTTCCCTTTTTTTTGCAGATTTTCAACTTTAATCAATTTTTTTCCTGGAACACATCAAGGGTTAACAACAAAACAAACCTCAATATTTATTACCCTGATTCTGCAGTTTGCAGAAACACCCCACATGTGGTCGTCTACCGCTGTATGGGCCCACGGCAGGGCACAGAAAGCAAAGAGCGCTATATGGTTTTTGGGCACCATGTTGCATTTAAAGAGACCCTGAGGTTCCCCCACAGTGAAAACCCCAAAAAAGTGACCACATTTTGCAAACTACACCACCCAAGGAATTTTTAAGGGGTGTAGCGAGCGCTTGACCCAACAGGCGTTTCATAGAATTTATCATGCTTGGGTGTGAAAATGAAAAATTACTTTTTTTTTTTTTTTTTTACAAGAAAATGGTCCTTAGGATAGTTCATCAATATCAGATCGGCAGGAGTCCAACACCTAGCACCCCCGCCGATCAGCTTTATAAAGGGAAGGCGCGCTTGTGCCATTTTCTGTCTCTCTTCCTGCTTGCTGCTGCTATGTCTATGGTGAGCAGGAAGATAGATCTCACACGTGAGCCTTCCCTTCATAAGGTTGATCGGCGGGGGTGGCGGGTGTCCAAACCCCCCCTTCCCTCCCGATCTGACATTGAAGACCTATCTTGGGCATAGGTCAACAATATTGAAAATACGTAGAACCCCTTTAAATTTGGAGGTACATGGATTCAGAAGAATGGCATAGTTGAAGGAACTTCTTTTGGTCCGCAGCTAATCCACTTTTTATGCGCATTGGATGCAGACCCATTCATCTCAATTGGGCCGCAAAAGCACCCATTTGCTGTCCGCATCCAAAAGTCCGAAAACACTTACAGCCAAGTGCATGAGCCCTAAAGCAGTGTTTACAGAAAAAAAATTAAACCACTCATATCTGCTATGAATCCTGTAAAAGCAGAATCCATGATGCCAGTGTGAATAAGAAGACTGGAGTTTCCTGTTACACATTACTTATAAATTACTCTTCTTCTCGCTGCAGGAGAACAATCACAAATACTACTCATCCAGAGTGCTGGGACCAGCGGAGCTGCAGGGTCAGAACCTGTTGGTGGATTTACTGCAAGAGGACACCAGAAAGGCCACAGTGCTTACCATCCTGTCGAGCGCACACAGGCAAGCCTCGGTGAGACCTCCCCTGTGCTGAGACTGGACAAACAGTACACCTGAACTCATACCACCCAGGTTGGACAGAAACTGTTGCTGTTCACTGAAAAAGTGCACTCAGATTTACACATATAGCCTAGCATGAAGGGTCAGATTTTTTTCTATGTGTTGCATGATAAGCTTCCCTACGATATAAATTGCAAAATTAACTCAAAAACAGGCATATTAATGCTATCTACAAGTGCAGTCCCTCATTACGTTGTAATTTTAGTCCGTCAGTTTCTCGGCATGTTCGCCGTGCTCCGGCCGGAACTCCGGCCCAGCCCCATTATAGTGAATGGGGACGGAGCGTAGTTCCGGCCGCAGGCGTGCAGTAGCAGCAGCATGGATCAGGCAGGCTGTTCACCCGCCGGAACAGCCTGCCGGACACCGTGCCGCCAGTGTGAAAGTAGCCTAAAAGATATAAAAGAGCAGTGTCAAACACCATAGATCTCAGCTTCCTGGATCCCTGTGAGTATGACATGGGGAGGCAAACTGAGATTGGAAACAACGGAAGTTGAATCTAAATTTATGAGTTTTAGAAAAAATAAGCTTAATAAGCTTATCATGACTTAAACAACCTCTGTTAACCCTATGAATCAGGCATACTGCCTGGTAGAGATGATCATGCTGATTAAAACGATACCTTTCTTTTGTCTGGATGCTGAGCAGTTGCAGAGATTTCAGCATTTTATTCATATGCAAATAAGAACATTGGAGCACCAGGGGCAGGGCTGAATCCTTGGAGCACTGCTTTTGTAGGTAATAGAAAACCTCTATTCTCAACAGTGTATATGATATGTACATGCTAAGACACGCCACTGCCCTCAGCGTGCTGATGTCTAGCCCTGTCAATCAAGGGGAGGAGGGAGTTGTTACAAAAGCAGTGCTCCAAGGATTCAGCCTTGTCCCTAGTGCTCCGTGTTTTTTGCATATGAATAAAAATGCAGATATTTCTGCAGCTGTTTAACATACAGACAAAAAAAAGTTTTAATCAGCATGATCAACCCTACTAGACAGTATGTCTGGTTTAATAGGTTTCATCATGCAGACAGAGGCTCTCTAGAAGTGTCTTTTGGGCTCCAGATATTGATGAACTATTCTCAGATCTTTGGAACCAACAACTGGCACCCCTGCCGATCAGCTGTTCCCTGCAACCGTCTCAACTAACACTTTGAAGAACTACACTCTCATAGAATTTTTACTTTTAAAAGGGTTTTCCGGAATTTTAATACTGATGACCTATCCTCAATATCAGTTCCAACACTGTCTATTCACTCCTATGGTATGGTTTATTTCTATATATTTGAATAGGAACGAGCCATCCCATAAAAGTGAATAAGATGGCTTGTAATTACACCTGCTCACTGTTGCAGTGTTGACAGCAAGCAGATAAGCAATGAAGGGAAGGCTGAACTCGCATAAAGCACTGCCTTCTCTTCAACGAGCTGATCTGCGGGGGTGCCAGGTGTCAGACCCCAGCCGATCTGATATTGATGACCTATTCTGAGGATAGGTCATCAATGTTAAAATCCCAGAAATCCTCTTTAAATTCGCAATTCTGTAGAACATAACCAGCTCTTTTATAATGTACATTATTCATACTTGCATGTTTTTATCTGCATCACTGTAACCTTGGTTTACAGCCGCACTTCCTTTCCTTCGTTCAGCAGTCTATATATCATCTACCGTATGTGTTTTTTACTTACAGAGAGTCGTTCTTTCTTTTGACTTCCCTTTCTATGGGCATCCATTGAGGCACATCACAATAGCTACTGGAGGTGAGAGACATTAAACACTGTTGTCATGTTACTTATTTTTTTTTTTGCTAATTATATATTACAGGATATAAATAATATATGGATTACCCCCAGGTTTTATCTTTATGGGCGACATACTTCATAGCATGCTGACTGCAACACAGTATGTAGCACCTCTCATGGCAAATTTCAACCCGAGTTACTCCAAGGAATCTACGATCAGGTACAGAGACAATGGTAAGTACAATATTATAGAAGTGCTGCAATCTACAGACAGTCAAACCTCTGCAACAGGCCAACCCTTATAAAGGCCAGATTATTCTGGGATATATTTGTGATGTATTTTAAATTCCCTTTTACCCTCTGTATATGACCCCTCTTCTTTGAGAGCACCATACTTCTAGAAGACAATTTTTTGGTGCATCACTAAGTAGTACGGAGAACACTGTATACTAATGTAAATAGAAAATGTTTACCGAATGCTTTATGGGCATAACCTTGTATTGTCTCTGACAGGTACATGTGTTGTGGTTCAGTGGAACCAAGTTCGCCTCCATGACAGAGAAAATGCTGGAAACTTCACCTTTCTAGCTGCTTTATATAATGATGGACGGATTGTGTTTGGGTACAAAGAGGTATATGATTACTATTATTAAATTAAAGTTTGAATCAATGATAAAAAATTGTTTATTCTTGATCGAAATTACAACCTGGGAAAAAATAAATTTGACCTGGCTGCAATACAAAGATGTCCATACATTACACATTGCGGTGAAGTTGTACAAATTCCTTTACTCCTTCCTGGTGCCATGAGATATGAGGGATGGTGAGCATGCTCTTCATTACTCATTTGGCCCTTGCTCACTGGCGCCATGCTCTGCCCCTGCCCCCTCGTACCAGGAGACGTTATACACAAGAAATTATGAGGCTCCACTGTGTGTCATTCAGTTCCCAAGAGAGATTTATCACTCTGACGTACAGTAGTGTTCAGAACAGAGGTGAGAAATTTCACGTAGATGGCAACAAGTAGTTGTGCCATTTTCAAAGAGAACACACTGCCTTTTATTGCTTAGCTTATGATAAGATATTTGCATTCCAAGAGGTGGCATTTGGTTTTTCTCCTGTATACTGGTTTACAGCTGGATTCGACCATGCTTTTTAGTCATGATGGTTCCAGAAACTGCAAGCCCATTCTATAAAAAAATACACAAACTTAAAAGGGGTTTATGGGATTTTTTGACTGATGGTCTATCCTCAGGAGTAGTGCCGCAGCCTTCTCTCAGCTCATCAAGCACAGCGCCGTACATAGTATAGTGGCTGTGTTTGGTATTGCACGTCAGCCCCATACACTTCAATGGGACTGAGCTGTGCCTAGGTCATGCGACCTATGATTGTGACGTCACATGGAACAGGCAAAGCTGCAAAAAGAATGTGGCGCTATTGCCAGCACTGGAGCCTTCTCAAACAGCTGATAGTCAGGCATCCTGGGTGTCAGACCCCACCGATCAGATACTGATGATCTATAAAGCGGATGAGCCATCAGTTACAAAAATCATAAAAAAACTTTAAGTTCAAGAAAATAGTAACCATCTTTTGACTTATAATAATGTTATAATGCAATGTGTTCTCTTGGATGCATTACAATGAATGACACATCTCATAAATTAATGTATCAGACTTGGGCTACATACAGAGATTTATTCAGCAATTTCTGATGCATGGCTTTTTAGGTCTTCAAAATCTAAGTAATGTACTGTGGAAGCCGCTTTATTAAAGGGGTTGTCCAATCTTAAAAAAAAAAAAGGCACCAAACGTTATCACAAAAAAACCCTCTTTGATCCCTCACTGATCTGGCACAGTGGCTTTGGTCTTTGTTTCCAAGCAGCCAGTATGTGACTGCTGCAGCCAATCATTCTCCTCAGCCGTCACATGCCATACGCTACCTGCATCATGACTCGCACTATTGAGCGGGGATACCAGCAGTATGACACAACTGCAGATTCTCAGCCAGTGACAACATAATCTGTTGTGTTTGTAGCCGGCACTATGAAGGTCTGCAGAAATACGTTCACAAACCTGAGAAGGAAAACTCATGTAGCTACAGGTTGTCTCACATTCCTGGTCATTTAAATCACATTGATGCATACACGCAGAACATAGAGGTTGACAAAATGTGTGACTTGTGTATTATGGATCCTATAGATGACAAAGAAGTGCTATGTTCTACGCTGGTTTATGGTTGTAACTTTCCTGCAGATTCCTCTGCCAGTGCAAAACATCAGTTCGGAGCAGCACCCTGTCAAATCCGGCCTCTCTGATGCTTTTGTAGTTCTTGACCCTTTCTTAGAAGTCTCAGGTTAGTTGCAAATTATTTTATACCACTGGATATCACCTTTTTAATCTATATTAATAAAATAATATTAATCAAAGTAGTTATTCAATTCAATGTTTGATACTACAGAAAATTACATTAATGATTAGAAATTGATAAAACAGGGATGTTATGAATATGGCTCTGCCTTAGAAAGTGCGAGGCTATACAGTGTTGTGCATATGAAAGAAACAGGTTAAGTATCGTCAGGAGGTGGGGGAAGCGAGCAGCATCAGACTCATCTCTCTCGCAGCATCAGACTCATCTCTCTCGCAGTACTACTGTGTGCTGCAGGCTTCGGCAGGTCACTACTCTACAAGTACTGAATGTCATCATAGCAGTGACAGACCACTGAAATCAGCAAGTCTGTCACTACACAGCATAATCCCGCTGACAGCTTCCCTTTAACATAAGCATGCCCTTTTAAAGGGAGTCCATCTCCACAGTCTTGGACTATTATCAGCAGTAATACATGAGTAGTACAGATCACAATTTATTTTCCTTCTGCCCCCTTTCTTCCGCTGTCAGCTCTCAGAGCTGCACTGAAGTACATTGTTGGGACTGCTGTGCATGAGTCCTCTTCATTATGTTAGAAGAGCAGAGCAGTCCAGACTGACAGTGGTCTAACGGGGGATAGTAGGAAAATACACATACAAAAATACAGATCTGGACTCTTTATCTACAGTACTACTCGTGCACTACTGCAGAAAATAGTCCAAGATGATGGTGACAGATTCCCTTTTAAGGAATTAGTAATAAATTCATATAGGGCTATACAAGAGCATTTTAATAAACATTATCTATACAGTTTTCCACTGAAAAAAATGAAATACTGAAACGTACTGATGAAGGACAATATAAAAACATGCATTTATTTTTTTCTCCTGTCATACAGCATCCCAGAAGCGTTCTATCTATGAGTATCACCGGGTACAGGTGGACCTCGACAGGATTAAGAGTCAAACTGTTGTGGAATTCACCCCTCTACCAAGTAATCTAAAAATATAATAAATAAAAGCACATATACTGTATTAGGCTAGTTTTACAAATGGTACAGCCATCCGGCAGACTGCTCCAGCTTGGAATGCCAGGGATACAGCCGATTCTCCGAGTATTTGTCAGGTTGCAGCCTTATCTCCACTGGAACCCATTATAGTTAATGGCGACAGCAGGCATTCTGCTAGCATCTGCCAATGCCAGATCCTAATAGCTCCTGGAACATTTTAGCGCTAGTGTGAAACTAGCCTTAATCCGATGCTAGCCTCATCCTGTTCATTTGTAATCAGTGCTCAGTGTCAGACTGTGCAGAGACACACCCCAACTGGTAAGGATGCCTTCACATGTAGCAGAAAATTCCATCACTAGAAATCAGTTCCATTCATCTGAATGGGCCAGCAAGCACTTGGATTTCTGCAAGCCCCATTAAGGTTAAGTGGAACTGATTTTCAGTCGTGGAATTTTCTGCCACAAAATCTGCCGTGTGTGAAGGTGCCCTAACACCCAGATGGACCTTCATTGCAAACTGCTGGCAGTTCATTCATACTTTCTAGCAGGCGTAATAAAGAACAATGTATCGTCATAAGAATAGATGCTCCACAGAAGTTACTAAAACAGACCTGTCAGGAGAGGTGACAGGTCCTATACTGTTTTTAACATATGTGGACATGAGTGAATCTGTGAACATTTGCTTCACCGTCGGTCTTCTGTCAAGTGGCTCATCTTTAACCAGCAGTACAAAATTATGATGTGGTGTATGTATCTCCTATGAGCTTTCATATAATTTGTAGGTATACATAACCACACAGAGCTCAGATCCGGCCCTGGAAGTGTTCTGCTTCTGGTGCCTATTTCACCACATGACGTCAGAGGGACACCATGTACAAGAGGGTCTTCAACAGGTTTTACCATATATTATCTTGAAATGATTCCCATTCTTGGGATATAAGTTGCTCAGGAAATTCCCTTACATGGTTATTGGAGAGGCTCACAAAGACTTAGAACACTATTAGGTACTGCTGGGGTGTTACAATGTATATTGCTGGCATTTCCCCTGTTTCTGTGCATTTCCTTCCTTTATCATAAAAACTTCAATGGCAAATGTGAAATATGAAGCGGGTGGCATTGTTTCTACATACATTCATGACCATATAGGAAACAAGCAGGTGACTTTAGACAATGTACTCTATATAATGTACTTTAATGACACTAAACAACTGCACTTTCCCTGAATTCAGCATGCCTGCAGCATACAACCTGCGACCAGTGTCTGACCTACTCCTCTAGCCTCAACTGTAGCTGGTGCCATGTACTACAAAGGTGAGCCTTTATAAATAGGTCATAATGCGGTCAACTACTTCACATCTGATATACAGTATGTGTACTGCCTCTATATACTGTTGGCATGCAGCATTTTTCTGTCCAGGCCAGGGGCGGATTGGCCATAGACCTTACAGTGAAATTTCCCAGGGCCATATGGGCCCTCCTCATGACCGGCCAGTGGAAGTTTTTGAGGATGTATTTTGTACTGCTGGCAGTATTTTGTGATGGACTGTGGTATTTGTCTCTGTTGGAGGTGGTATAATGTGCCACAATATGGTATTGCTGGCCCTTTGTTCCATCAATTTGGACCCAACCACAAAACTGGGCCTCTTTTAGTATTTTTTCCAGGGCCACTTTAAGTTCCCAGTCCGCCCCTGGTCCAGGCTATTTGACATCCGGCATCACAACTGATGTACCAGAAGTATGAGAAGAATCACATGGGAAACTATTAGATGAGGTTCTGGCTTCAGTTCCCCTGAAGCGTTTTCTGCTTCACGCCGGAGGGGAACTGAACCAGATCGCCAGATACATCTGAGGGACCTAAGGTCATTCTGGTCGCTATGATGAAAAAAGTTTAGGTTATGTTTTGGCTACTGTAATAAGATAGATTCCATTATTAGATGGGCAGCTTGGTGGCTCAGTGGTTAGCACTGGTGCCTTGCAGCACTGGGCTTCAAGGCCGACATCTGGATGGAGCCTGTATGTTCTCCCTGTGTTTGTGTGGGTTTCCCTCCACACTGCAAAGATTAGATTGTGAGCTCCACTGGAGGCAGTATGTCATAATAATGTCTGTAAAGCCCTGCGAAGCCTCATGCACATGACGATGTCTGTTTTGCGGATCCACAAAATATGGATGTGTGCTGTCCACATTTTTTTGCGGACCTATTGACTTCAAAGGGTCTGTGGGACGCATTTTGGGGACATATTCTAACTTTTTGCGGAACTTATGGATGCAGAGCACCTATGGATGGATAATCTATGCGCTTTCCGTATCCGTATGTCCGTTCCACAAAAGGATAGAACATGTTCTATACTTGGCAGCAAAATGCAAAACGTAGACCCATTGAAGTCAGTGGGTTCTCAAAAAAAGTGGATGCAGCATGGACGTCACCCATATTTTGCAGAGCCGCATTTTGAAGACCACAAAATACATACGGTCATGTGCAAGAGGTCTAATTGAGTAAATTTGAGTAAATATATCTGTTAAGCTGGCCATAGATGAACATCAGCTGAACCCTCCATTTTGGTAGGACTGTCCGACAATCTCACGTGTATGGGGGTGTTTATTCAGACTTTCCACCAACAGCAGTTGCCAGGGATAAACAATGATTGGCCCTGTTGGTTTTGAACATGGCCAATCCTTTATTGTTATAGGATATAAGGTACCACAAGAGGCAGCGGCTTATTCCACTCTCCCTGAGGCCACGTGAACGCTCAGCCATATGGAGGGTTCAGGAGAAATAGCTGTCAGACAACAGTTATGTGTGTGGGAATCATAAGATACAGTAACAACACCAAAAATGTTAACTCTCTCAGAAGATTAATTCACTGGGGCCCTCTCCAACAGTGAGGCCAATGTCAATAATGCTATTAATTAACAAGCACTTATCTTATGTAATGTTGTGCAGATGTTCCAGTGGCATCGACCGCTATAGACAGGACTGGATCACATACGGATGTGAGAAAGAGGTGCGCAGTCTTTTGTCTTGCAGGACATTGAAACATTGTATTATAAAAATATGATTTAATAAAGTCATCTTTTTTTCCATTACCTTATTCAAAAGGCCCAAAACACATCGTGTGAGGATTACATCGATTTTTACACCCCAGCTGACACCACAATCCAAACCACCTCATCCACACCGACACCTTCCATAGATCTCACTACAGAAGGTAATGTATGAATCAATGTCTGATCCAGTGGGGTGATTAGTTCATAATTATTATATGTTATGTATATGTCAGCTAGGCACAGCCATTTTATTATGATTAATCCCTTACCTTAATTCAGCCTTAAAGAGATTGTCTAGCAGCTTGAATTTTTTTTTATATACTTAAAATGCTTTAAAATGCAAAGAGAAGTAATACTTACCAATCCCAACCGCTCCTGTTCCAATGCTTCCCAGGACCACTGCCATCTCTGCCCTGCTTCTTTTTCGGGGACCAAATAGCCTTTGCTAGGTTCTTGGCTGCTGTGACAAGCCATTAGCAGCCCACGATCGGGTTTGTGGGTCACAGATGGGTAATAAAGGGCGCCTCCTCCATATGTCAAACCACTTAGATGCCGTGATCATAAGTGACCTCCAGGATGGGAATTATCTGCAATATTGGCCATCATATACAGCCAGGTCTCCAAGGTGATCGCACAGGCACAGCCAGGGGCGGATTGGCCATAGACTCTACAGGGAAGTTTCCTGATGGGCTGATACACAAGGGGCTTCCTGAGCCCCCCTCACGGCCTCCAGCCGGGTAAGTAATGATGTATTGTTCCCAAACCCAGAGTTAATTAAGTTACATCCAGTAGTTATATACCTGGCTGGCAACCACAGATGCCCTGCTTATTCCTAAATTCAACTGTATTACCATCCTGAGGCAAGTGGAGTAGGAGAACAGAATGCACCACAGAGGGGCAGCTTCTGAGGAGTTATTTGTGCTGCTGGGGCATTATGTTGTGCTGCACTGTGTTTTTTTAAGCTGATGGGGCAGTTTATTGTGTTGCACTGAGGTATTTGGACCTGCTGGGGTGGTATTTTGTGCCGAAATATGGTATTTGATGCCCCGTCTACTTGTCTTGGCCTTCTGTCAATTAGGAGCCCCACAACAACATGGGGCCACCCACAACATTTTTTCCAGGGACACTTTAAAGGGAACCTGTCATCTCCAAAACACCCCCTGAACTAGAGTGAGCGTTGTATAGTGTAAGTGATGCTGAATCCGAATATGTAAGTTTTATCTTCATACTCACTTCCATTCCGACGCTGTGCTCCCATAAACCTGCAGTAAAATGCACTCACTGGACTCCAGTGCTCACTAACATAATGGAGAGAACTCAAAGACGAGTCCTGTGAATGCCTTTTAATGCTGGTTTGTGGGAGCACAGCGTCGGAATGGAAGTGAGTATGAAGATAAAACTTACATATTCGGATTCAGCATCACTTACACTATCCAACGCTTACTCTAGTTCAGGGGGGTTTCGGAGATGACAGATTCCCTTTAAGTTCCCAGTCCGCCCCTGGGCACAGCTCCTCTACATGTATAGCATTCTGCACTAACTAGCTCCCCACATGACAGATATGTTCATCATCTGCAGTGTTTAAAGGCTTTGCTCATCAGATTACAGCTGACAGATAAAATCTTCACAAAAAGTTGAGTAATTCTGTAAATATATTTCATTATGTTTCATGTACTGGTCTATAGCCTGTGCTATAATCCAAAGCTATTATTTACAGTTCACAGATGTCTGATTAAAATACTAAAATGCCATTGTCTGGGATTTTTTTCCATAGACCTCCATTATTGTATTGTATTTTTTTAATGGTGATTTTCATGCCGTTTTCTTTTACCAATGCTATTTTCCTATGCAGCAATGCAGCATGACAGAGGAAGTGACATTCAGTGGGGGGCACATACTGTACTTTCCTAAAAAAATTATAGGCATGAAAAAAAAAATCAAATAAACACATCAAATAAACACTGCAAAAAGGCATTGATCAAGTCAGGCATTTAAGGCTGAGAGGTTTCTAATTCTTACCAATTTTTCCCAAATTCTCATAAAGTACATAATGTGTCATTGGCAGCTGTGCAGAGGCCTTACTCTCACAAAAGGCTCCCGGATCCCAACCTGAGTAAGTCGCTTCTGTCCATGGTAACCAAGATGGATACTGGCCGTGTACATTCCACATTTTGTGGATCGGTATGTTCTGCTCTCTGTTACAAATATGTTCTATTTTTTTGAGGGGTCACAAAATGGAAATACGGATGCAGACGGCAAATCTTTTGTGGCTCCATTGAAATGAATTGGTCCGCAGTCAATCCGCAAAGGTCATCATTTAAATTTTCTGGGAAACCCTCTTTAATGTAAATGATAAAACAATGGGAACAAAATATTCAAAATGTCTAGATTTATTCAGTATTGAGTATGAGAGCCACACAGAAATAGACTTAGTCTGGTTTCACACGAGTGAGTGTCACGTTCTGGATTTGCAGCGTGAGTATCAGACAACTCCCGTCCTGAACGACCTGCCCAGTGGCCTCTCAGATATACACTCACCGGCCACTTTATTAGGTACACCATGCTAGTAACGGGTTGGACCCCCTTTTGCCTTCAGAACTGCCTCAATTCTTCGTGGCATAGATTCAACAAGGTGCTGGAAGCATTCCTCAGAGATTTTGGTCCATATTGACATGATGGCATCACACAGTTGCCGCAGATTTGTCGGCTACACATCCATGATGCGAATCTCCCGTTCCACCACATCCCAAAGATGCTCTATTGGATTGAGATCTGGTGACTGTGGAGGCCATTTGAGTACAGTGAACTCATTGTCATGTTCAAGAAACCAGTCTGAGATGATTCCAGCTTTATGACATGGCACATTATCCTGCTGAAAGTAGCCATCAGATGTTGGGTACATTGTGGTCATAAAGGGATGGACATGGTCAGCAACAATACTCAGGTAGGCTGTGGCGTTGCAACGATGCTCAATTGGTACCAAGGGGCCCAAAGAGTGCCAAGAAAATATTCCCCACACCATGACACCACCACCACCAGCTTGAACCGTTGATACAAGGCAGGATGGATCCATGCTTTCATGTTGTTGACGCCAAATTCTGACCCTACCATCCGAATGTCGCAGCAGAAATCGAGACTCATCAGACCAGGCAACGTTTTTCCAATCTTCTACTGTCCAATTTCGATGAGCTTGTGCAAATTGTAGCCTCAGTTTCCTGTTCTTAGCTGAAAGGAGTGGCACCCGGTGTGGTCTTCTGCTGCTGTAGCCCATCTGCCTCAAAGTTCGACGTACTGTGCGTTCAGAGATGCTCTTCTGCCTACCTTGGTTGTAACGGGTGGCAATTTGAGTCACTGTTGCCTTTCTATCAGCTCGAACCAGTCTGCCCATTCTCCTCTGACCTCTGGCATCAACAAGGCATTTCCGCCCATAGAACTGCCGCTCACTGGATGTTTTTTCTTTTTCGGACCATTCTCTGTAAACCCTAGAGATGGTTGTGCGTGAAAATCCCAGTAGATCAGCAGTTTCTGAAATACTCAGACCAGCCCTTCTGGCACCAACAACCATGCCACGTTCAAAGGCACTCAAATCACCTTTCTTCCCCATACTGATGCTCGGTTTGAACTGCAGGAGATTGTCTTGACCATGTCTACATGCCTAAATGCACTGAGTTGCCGCCATGTGATTGGCTGATTAGAAATTAAGTGTTAACGAGCAGTTGGACAGGTGTACCTAATAAAGTGGCCGGTGAGTGTATATGTAATTATAGCCATGCATTCAGTTGTCCTATTTCCCACAGTAATTCTATTACAAAGAACTGACTTCTGAAATTACTCTTAAATAACAGGCAGAGGCAGAAAATATTATTTTACCAGCAGAGACTTGTCCGTCTTGTTGTCATATGTAAGAACCACACACATAGGTCAGACTGGACAGTTCTGATTGTTGATACACATATCGTAACATCTGTAGGGGAAAGTAGCCAAAATGTGTCTACTTGAAAAAAAAAAAAAAAGAATTGTCTTCACTACCAACTCTAAAGCTAGCGCTTCCTGCTGTCATGACCTGCAAGTCAGCTATATTTAGCTGAAGATCTGTCTGCTCTTGTGAAGGTCTCAGAGGTGTTGCCTCACTACAAGTAATTTTCTATAAACTTTGGGGACTTCAAGTTCACTGCTCTTCCTCTTCATGTCAGCTAACTCGCTCTCTGCTTTGTAGAAACTCAGAGGTGATAGCCCATCCTCATGTTACCTGACCCTACAATGGGTGGAAAAGTGAGTCCCTGCACCACTTGCTTCTGGACTACTGCACAATGCATGGAGCCATCCTGTGATGTTCCAGGAGCAGCACTGGATGGAGAAGGAGCAAGCGCACCTGCTCCCACTAAGACTGGACGGGGGAGATCTCATTTCTCTCACTATAGGCCCCTTTACACTGGCTGAGCACTGGGCATACGAACACTCTTTAGAGATAATCTGTCAGTGTAAAAGTTCCGCCGATTACCTGATGAACAACCAAAATGTTTGTTCATTAGTTAATAGGATGGTTGGTGCAGTCACCTAAATCACTGCTTGGTGGCAGTAGATCGTGCTGCCTAAACAGACTCTGCTGCCGTTAAATAATGACTCTGGGTAGGCACGAGTGATTACATTAGTGATCGCTCCTCCCCATACAGTGGAGGAGATCGCTGCATGTAATATATATAATGTATGTAATGTATATAAAAGCATACTTTTTTTACAATGGAACTCTATGGGGAAAGGATTCCACTGTATGGCATCAGTCTGGGTTATCCGTTTAACGGATATGTTTGTTGTATACGTTAAACTGACAGGAAAAACGTGTGAACCCAGCCAAAGACTGGCCTGGTGACAAGATGGGGCAGATTTCACTGTCACTCCATCCAACCATGTACTGCATGCCACGGATTTTGCAGAGATTTGCCAAGGATTTCACCCTTTGCAATGCATAAGTTGACATGCTGAAGATTTAAAATTTGTGCGTTATATGCCGATTAGTATCGGACATTTTCCACAGTGTATGGAAGTCGCAGGTGATGTACAGAGGCCGAAATCAAGCCAGGGGGAGCAGGGTTGGAGCGCTGACTGTATGAATGCTTTTGACATGGCCAAAAAGGCTATTTTACAAATAGCGCAGTTTTATTAAAGGGGGTGTCTCCTCTCACTGTTACTAAGGTGAGGTGCAACTAAGCTCCAACCACCATGTGGCCAGGAAACAGTGGCGAGGACTGGCACTCCGCTGCTTCATAAGCTCCCATTGCAATGAGAGTTATGGAGACAATGTGGTACAGCAAGCTATGCTGTTTCTGAGTTAGGGAAGCAAGATAGCTTGCAGTGCTACGCTGGTTCAGTAGTTCTTGCTCACCGCGATTGGAGCTACTGGAACAGCAGTGCACCAGACCGCTCCGCTGTTTCCCCGACTCCTGTTGGCATACATAGGCATGTAGCATTATCTGGTCATGTAAAATGTTATTATGAGGTAAAAATGAGCTGAAAAGTTCCCTTTATGGTATGACCACATGGCCAGGTTTCTGCATGCCGTTCTGAACGCCAAAATCAGGAGTAGATCATAAATGGAGAGAAAATATAAAGGAAAAATACGACTTCTCCTCCATTTCGAATTCACTCCTGGTTTTTGCATCCAAAACTGCATAAAAAAACCTGACCGTGTGGCCGGACCATTAAAGGTTTTAACATGTTCAGCCAATTCTACTCTTAAACTATTAAGAGTGCTTTCTTAAACTATTCCTTATTATGTTATTTTGTTTTAATGTAGATGACACAAAAATGACGCATGTGGGAGATGGTAAGTACACAGACATGTACGATAGGTAGTTATACCTTAGCTGATACTACTAATTACATACCTTTATATGTATATAATCTACATTCAGAACCACTTGAGGAGATTCCAAAGAAGAGCGCGTCTCATGTGCATTCTGGCACAATTGTGGGCATAATACTGGCCGTGCTGCTAATCACCGTCATAATCCTTGTTGTCATCTATATAAACCATCACAAAGGAAAACAAGGGAGACACTGCTGTATAGAGGTGAGGGTAATGTGCCAAATTATTAAATTATTCAAGTGTAATGTTGACTGCACTACAACATTTTATTTTTTTATTTTTTTTAGATAGATCTGTCTTGTAATATTTTCAAAGGCTTAAAGGGGTATTCTGGGTCGTCTATAATGACAACCTAGCCTCAAGATAACTGACTTCCAGCACACCACCACTGATCAGATGTCTGAAGAGGCCACGGTGTTCTGATGTATAAGCTGCAGCGTCTTCCTAGGCCAGTGATGTCACGTTCACTGGTCACATGAAAGTGAATGCGGCTGAGCTGCAATACCAAGCATAGTCACTATACAATGTATGGCGCTGTTGGTACGCTGTGAAGAGGACGCATCACTCACGGCAGCACCACAGCCTCTTCAATCTGCTGATCGGTGGAGATACTGGGAGTTGGAGGATAGGTCATAAATATAAAAGACCCAGATAACACCCTTTAAAAACTGCTCATCCGAAATGTGGCCATGATGCAACCAGGTGCCACAGGTCTCTGTGTCTTACTAATGAAATAAGTGCTGTCTGCTGCCTGTCTATCACTACTCCAGCCCTTGCCTGTCTCCCTGTTTATCTGACTGGCTACCAGTGCTAACCGCTGGCATCTCTGCGTGTCTGTTCCTTCTGTTTCTCAGTGATCACAGGAAAGAGAGTGAACAGAATTGCCAGCGTTGACAGTGTGTACTGTGTTCCTGTATATCTACTGTCCACACTAAGCATTGGAAGTCCCAATCTCCTCTCCTCCATGCTCCCAGAGAGGAGAAAGTCACTGCCAGCGCTTACTGCTAACAGTAGGTATACCGGGACATAGTACCAAGGTCACTGCCACTTCTGTTCTTCTCTCTCTTTCCTGCGCTCAGTAGTTGAGATGAGCAGGGAACAGAGATACATGAGCAGAGACGCCAGAGGTTAGCGCTGCCTGGCAGAAAGTCAGATAAGCAGGGGGACCGGCAGATATAGGGAGGCAGAGGCTGGGGTAAAAAGCTGAGCGTCAGCCTGGAAGCCCCTGTATGTTCTACATGGTGATCTTCAGCGCTCAGTACAAGTGAAGACAGTCTCTCCTGAGCAACGTTCAGTAAGAGCTCTGCTAAGGAGAGTCTTCACATCCTGTTTTCTAGTAAAAAGAAACATCTTTACCTAATAAAGTACATTACAAAAATGTTTAACATCCGTAAAACATTTACAAATAAACCAAAATGAGAGTTACACGTTAAGAAATGCATTGCATCTCACTTGTATATACGTAAATACATTAATGGCCTGAGCATATAGCATCTAAGATGTTTAGGACATTTATTCATAGCAATAGCAATGACCTGGCTTCTTCCTTGACATTAGACTTGCATAGTCTTGCCTCTGTCTTGTACATATACATACATGTATATATACATTTTTTTTTTAATTAGGGTTAATGGCAATCATGTCTTCTCTATAATGCACACTTATGAATTTCCAATTCACTATCTGCAGTATCATCCTCATCACTGGGCGGTTATGAAGTTCAACAACCATGGTAGTCCAGGTGTGTACACTGTGGTGGACCCGACACCAGGACTTGATAAAGACGGCTTCATGAAGACAGAGCAATAAGAGCCCTTGAACCCCTTTATGTGAGGGAGATGGAAGGGCTGGGACCTCCCAATATGCTAAGTTCATTACCTTCAGCTTAACAGATGCCCAACTACATCTTTAAAGACTACACATGATGAAGAAACCACTCTAGACTCGTTGCGAACTCCAGAATATATTACTTTCTTCTCTCCGCACTCCCTGCACAGAAATACATCTCAGTTTCTAATATAAGAAGAGATTATACTACATTGTCCACAAGAGATCTGCCCTGAAAAGTAGCACAGTCTGCTATCAACAGAAAATTATTCCTGGCTGTATGATAACTAAAAAGCAATATGTCTCATCATGAATAACCAACACCACGTTCTTGCATCAGAAGATCCATTTCAAAGACTTTCTCAACACCTCGCCTAACTATACCACTCCAGAGCTCAGCCTGCTAGTAAAAGCATGCATCCCATCATTAAACATGTAGAAGTCATACCTGCCATAGGACTGCAAAGCTCTATACAATTTTACTCGATTTTCATAAGGTTCCTGCAAAGACATTATAAATCGTGTAACCACCTAGAGACAAAGAATGTCAACTCATTTGCTGTGAAAAGACAACTCAGAATATTGCATCTTTAGGAGAGAGGAGAGAGCACGCACTGTTAGTTCAGCATTAAATATTTGTCCCACAAAATAGATTGCTTAAAGGGGTTGTCTGAGTTCAGAGCTGAACCCGAACATAACCCCATCTTCACCCCTTGACCCCCCTCCAATGCTCTCCTATGCCCTGTGAGCTTTTTATGGAGATCCATAGGGACTGCATGGCGGAGGATTCCGCCCATCAGAGCCAGTGATGTCACCGGGAAGCCTCCGCCTTGCAGTGTGCCAAACTAAACAATAGAGCCCTTGCCTTGCTCTTGTTAGAGGGGCCGGAGGGGTGAAAATGGGGTTATGTCCGGTTTAAGCGCTGAAGCTGGACAGCTCAATTAAGGGCTATTCTAGGGTTTGGGATAGGTAGGGGTCTGACACCCGCACCCCCTGCTGATCAGCTGTTTCATGGTAGCTTCATAGCTGTTTCGGGGTAACGACGTGGCTTTATCCAGTGTATAGTGGAAAGAGCTGGTTACTGCAGAGCTGCTCCCATTCACTTCAGTGGAAGCAGCGCTATAGTTACCAGCTCCATCCACTATACATTGGGTGGCACTGTAGAGTGACCCCAAAACAGAGGGGGAGGGGTATCAGAACCCTGCTGATCAGATAGGTCATCAATAGTAAAATCCTGGAATTTAGCAAGGTGTAAGCTTGCCGCAATGATGCACTACATCCACATGTAACTTGCAAATCATACCGATGTGGAAAAAGTGCAGATTTTTCTTTCACATCTCCAACTGGGAAAATCTTCCAAATATCCACAACATAAATTGACATACTGCGGACCAAACTATTTAGTTGCAGAAAATTTACGCAGCATGGGAATGAGATTTCTACTTATCTCATTCACTCTGGGCCACTCAATGGCACCTGTGTAAAAATTTACTTGATGCTTTCCCGAAAACGGGGTGTTACAGACACCCCAACCCCTTCATCTACTCTTTCTACAACCATGGCACATTAAAGGGGTTCTCCGAGAATTAAGAAAATGAAAATGCATAAATATTACTTTATTATAAATATATTCCAACATACCTTTCATTATTTATAATGGCTCATTTTGTCTGGGGAACTATCATTAGGAGAAACAAAATGGCCGCCGTCCTATTAGTACACACAAAACCTGTCCTAATCACACAGGAGGACAAGGTACTTCACAACACTGAAGTAAAGAGCTGCCTCATCCTCCTCTCTGCTCTGCTTGTCAGGGATTATGGATCTGAATACAGATGAATCTCTGTGGTAATGGAGAAGATGAGGAGACATGATTGTGGTAATGGAGACTTGTGTACAGTCTTCATTACCACAGTCTGTCCTGTCGTCCTCTCTGTCCTTCATGTCTCCTCATGAACTGCATTTCTACAGAGATTCTGCTGAAGATCTTATCATCTGTATTCAGTATAATAACCCCGACAAGCAGAGCAGAGAGGAGGATGAGGCAGCTCTTTACCTCAGTGTTGTGAAATAACTTGTCCTCCTGTGTGATCAGGACAGGTTTTGTGT
Source organism: Rhinella marina (assembly GCA_900303285.1). NCBI lineage: Eukaryota > Metazoa > Chordata > Amphibia > Anura > Bufonidae > Rhinella > Rhinella marina. Next base: position 760,482 of record ONZH01014531.1, read on the forward strand.
GAACTAATAGGACGGTGGCCATTTTGTTTCTCCTAATCATTGCTCCCCAGACAAAACAAGCCTTTACAACTAATGAAATATTTAAATAGTTTAATTTTCTTAATTCCCGGAGAACCCCTTCAACAGAGGACGGCCTGAGGACCACACAGGATTGTTGGGAACTACTGTCCCAGCAGTGTGAATCTGCACCAGGAAGGAGCTGCCATTTTTTCCTCTCCTCTATGTTCTGTTGATTCCACTCATTTTTAATCTCTGCTCTGTTACAGTGTTTCACCCAACATGCTTCTCTTATAATTACAGTAACTTTTCGGCAACCCCGGTGCTTATCAATCATTGGTAGTGTTTGCTACTTCTCCATGATACGTTGCTAAATATGATAAAAGCTTAGCTGCTAGCACATTATAAAGCAATATACATCACAGAGAAGCTGATGTGTAGGCACAGATATAAATCTCAGGGTACATGTCCTTGACTGCAGATTTTAGTCAGCTTAATTATAAGTTGTTATCTCCATCCATTGCTGTATACCAGTCTTGTCACCTCCGCTGTTATTTTTCTAGAACAGTTTAGAGGATGTGGAGGTTTATGGTTACAATATATATTTTGCTGTGTAGCAGGGTTCCTAACGTTACTGTTATTTGTACCTGAGAAACCACTGCTGTGTTGTCCCATCTACAGAATTTGCTGGCATGCATGGATACTTTAACTGCTGGTCAGATTTACTTAGATTGAGCATGGCCATGTTATATTGTAATTAAAAGTTTTCTATTGCTAGTCTTGGTGTTTTTTATATAATATGAATCTATGTATCTGCACAGATGAACCACATTGTAGCCTGAAATCTAAAATACTAAATGATGTCATCACATTGTATTTAATACCCTAATAATTAAATGACTGTAAGATGTGACAAAAAAAGGGGCAAAAAGGTATTGTGCGTCATATATATAGTACAGACCAAAAGTTTGGACACACCTTCTCATTCAAAGAGTTTTCTATATTTTCATGACTATGAAAATTGTAGATTCACACTGAAGGCATCAAAACTATGAATTAACACATGTGGAATTATATACTTAACAAAAAAGTGTGAAAGAACTGTAAATATGTCTTATATTCTAGGTTCTTCTAAGTAGTCACCTTTTGCTTTGATTACTGCTTTGCACACTCTTGGCATTCTCTTGATGAGCTTCAAGAGGTAGTCACCTGAAATGGTTTTCACTTCACAGGTGTGCCCTGTCAGGTTTAATAAGTGGGATTTCTTGCCTTATAAATGGGGTTGGGACCATGAGTTGTGTTGGGCAGAAGTCAGGTGGATACACAGCTGATAGTCCTACTGAATAGACTGTTAGAATTTGTATTATGGCAAGAAAAAAGCAGCTAAGTAAAGAAAAACGAGTGGCCATCATTACTTTAAGAAATGAAGGTCAATCAGTCCGAAAAATTGGGAAAACTTTGAAAGTGTCCCCAAGTGCAGTCGCAAAAACCATCAAGCGCTACAAAGAAACTGGCTCATATGAGGACCGCCCCAGGAAAGGAAGACCAAGAGTCACCTCTGCTGCGGAGGATAAGTTCATCCGAGTCACCAGCCTCAGAAATCGCAGGTTAACAGCAGCTCAGATTAGAGACCAGGTCAATGCCACACAGAGTTCTAGCAGCAGACACATCTCTACAACAACTGTTAAGAGGGGACTGTGTGCAGCAGACCTTCATGGTAAAATAGCTGCTAGGAAACCACTGCTAAGGACAGGCAACAAGCAGAAGAGACTTGTTTGGGCTAAAGAACACAAGGAATGGACATTAGACCAGTGGAAATCTGTGCTTTGGTCTGATGAGTCCAAATTTGAGATCTTTGGTTCCAACCACCGTGTCTTTGTGCGACGCAGAAAAGGTGAACGGATGGACTCTACATGCCTGGTTCCCACCGTGAAGCATGGAGGAGGAGGTGTGGTGGTGTGGGGGTGCTTTGCTGGTGACACTGTTGGGAATTTATTCAAAATTGAAGGCATACTGAACCAGCATGGCTACCACAGCATCTTGCAGCGGCATGCTATTCCATCCGGTTTGCGTTTAGTTGGCCCATCATTTATTTATCAACAGGACAATGACCCCAAACACACCTCCAGGCTGTGTAAGGGCTATTTGACCAAGAAGGAGAGTGATGGGGTGCTACGCCAGATGACCTGGCCTCCACAGTCACCAGACCTGAACCCAATCGAGATGGTTTGGGGTGAACTGGACCGCAGAGTGAAGGCAAAAGGGCCAACAAGTGCTAAGCATCTCTGGGAACTCCTTCAAGACTGTTGGAATACCATTTCAGGTGATTACCTCTTGAAGCTCATCAAGAGAATGCCAAGAGTGTACAAAGCAGTAATCAAAGCAAAAGGCGGCTACTTTGAAGAATCCGGAATATAAGACATATTTTCAGCTGTTTCACACTTTCTTGTTAAGTATATAATTCCACATGTGTTAATTCATAGTTTTGATGCCTTCAGTGTGAATCTACAATTTTCATAGTCATGAAAATACAGAAAACTCTTTGAATGAGAAGGTGTGTCCAAACTTTTGGCCTGTACTATATATATATATATATATATATATATATATATATATAATATTTGCTTTCCTCACATCAAGCCCTCTTAAAAAATGTCCAAGGCACTCCTGGACAAGGCTTGGCCAATGGCTATTATTACCAGTCCCTCCAACCTACATCGACTGAGCATGCAAGAGAGCGGAGAAAGCTGCAGCCAGACACTTTATGAGGGCAGCTTATCAACCATAGAACAAATATGTTGAAAACAATCATTATTAGCCAATTGGGAAAGAATCATGAGGTCCCTTACACAGGGGTGCACTTAGCCTTTCTGCTACCTGAGGCGAAATTGAAAAAGCCCCCCCCCCCCCCCCATATCAAATTCTCAACCTAACCCCTTCAGAACATCCAGGGTGATACCGTGCCTCATACCTCTTACATCCAGTGACGTCTCTTTTGATGTAGATGTTCTCTTTCTTCATCTTCTCCTTTCAGACCAGACTCTATTTTTCAGCCATTTCTCATCTCTGCAGGTTGACAAAAAAAAAATCTTAGTTTACTACTTTTCCATCATCCTCCCGTCTTCTGGACAAATCATCCTACCACCCCCAATACAGTGCCGCTGTGCTCCCCAATATTATACTACAGAAACAGATAAACCCCTTGATAATACTAGTACCATGCCCCCCAACAATGTGCCAGTAAGAAGTGCCCTCATAATGTGCTAGTAAGTCCTCCCATAGTGCCCCCAATAATGTGCCTGTAAGAGGTGCCCTCCATAGATGCCCCCAATCATGTGCCAGTAAGAAGTGCCCCTCATAGATGCCCACCCAATCGTGTGCCAGTAAGTGCCCCCATAGAAGCCCACCCAATCGTGTGCCAATAAGTGCCCCCAATCATGTGCCAGTAAGTGCCCCCCCATAGATGCCCCCCAAATATGTGCCAGTAAGTGCCCCCCATAGATGCCCCCGTTCTGTATTTTACCATATAAAAAAATAAACACTTATACTTACCTCCATGGTGCTGGCAGCGATGGGTGCAGGCCTCTTCTGATGCACGGCTCAGGCGGCGCAATGATGTAATCAAGCCACCTAAGCTGGCCTCTGATAGGCTGCAGGCACTAGGCCTGCAGCCTATCAGAGGAACAGGGAAAGGAGACGCCTCTCCTTCCCCTGCTCCACTGCAGCACAGGCATCTGTATCGCCGTCCTGAGGACGGCGATACAGATGACTATGGAGATGAGTGCTTCCACAATGGAAGCGCATATCTCCCGCTGCCCTGCCGCCGCCCCCGCTAGTCACCAGGGCCGCGCCGCCTGAGGCGATCGCCTCACCTCGCCTCATTGGCGGAGCGGCCCTGCCTTACACATGAGATAGTTGGCTGGTGCTGCCAAAATCAGTATGTTCAGGCAGCATACATCTAATGTGTATTGCCATCTTTATACATTTCTTTGAAACGGTAAGTTCCAAACAAAATGACAGGAGTCTTCTCTGAGCTTCTGGGAGGGGTGGCTGGTTGCCATTTGTTTGCTTTTTGAGGCAAAACTGACCTATTCCCTTCATTCTCTGGGTCAGTATGATTACAACAATACCACATATGTATAGTTTTTTTTTAAATGTCTAAATACTGTAAAAATAAATTAAAAGTTAAAAAAAATTATTTTTACACCACCATATTCTGACCCGCATAACTTTCTCATAGTTATGTCTACTAAGCTGCAGGGGGGGGGGCTTATTTTTTGCGAGCCGATCTGTAGTTTTTATTAATACCATTTGGAGTTAGTGTGACATTTTAATCACATTTTATTAATTTTTTTGGGGTAGGAGAAGCAATGAAAAAATGGCAAATTGGCCATATTGATACTTTTTTCCATTAGGCCACTCTCCGTATTGGAAAAACATTTTTATATTTTAATAGTATGGGCATTTTCGGACGTGAAAATTGCGCCATGATGTTTATGTTTTTTGTTATTTATGTGTTTATTTTTTCATTCTACGGAAAGGAGTGATTTTATTTTTTTTTTCCCTTTTTTTTGTAATGTTTTTTGTAGCCAGTGTTTGAGGCTACAAGACTCACAAATCTTTGTTTTTTTCAATATTAGCAAGGTAATAGCTGATCTGCTCATTTCTTATGTTGGCCACCATACAAATTGCAGCTCTAATACCCTAGGTGTCTTCAGAGAGACCCAGTCTTTTAAAGTCAATTACCGGCATCCCGATTGGCCGCAGGAGAAGCCGGTAAGGACCCGGAAGCACGTGCTTCTGGGTTTTTTGAGTTTTAGATGCCGTGATCACACTTGATCACGGCATCTAAAGGCTTTAATGATCAGCATTATTGCCATTAGGGGTCATTAGTCGTGAGTCTCTGCTGTTTGAAACAGCAGAGACCCGCTGGCCATGGGCCCCCACTGCACGTGCGAGCAGGCACCATGTTTACTCATCGCTCCAGCACTTTGTTAAGAGAACACATACTTTAAATGTGACTTAGTGAAGCTGTAGTTATACCTTCTGTATTTCATAGGTGGTTTAGTAAGCTACTTATTACATTTCCTACATAATCATATACACAGGTATGTCTGGGATGTGTCTGCAATCTTCTGTGGGGCAGTGCTCTCAGTTAGGGCTCGTTCACACGGCCGTATTTTTCTTTCCGTATCCGTTCTGTTTTTTTGTGGACCGTATGCAGAACCATTCATTTCAATGGGTCTGCAAAAAAACGGAAGGTACTCCGTGTGCATTCTGTTTCCGTATGTCCGTATTTCTGTTCCGCAAGATTATGAGTCTTGTCCTATTATTGTCCGCATCACAGACAAGGATAGTACTGTTCTATTAGGAGCCAGCTGTTCCGTTCGGCAAAATACGGAATGCACATGGATGTCATCCGTATTTTTGCGGATCCGTTTTTGCGGACCGCAAAATACATACGGTCGTGTGAACAAGGTGAAAGACTCCCTTTAAAGTGACTGAGGTCCCATTCACACAACCATATTTTTAGTCCACATCCAATCCACATTTTTGCGGATTGGATGCGGACCCATTCATTTAATTTGGGCTGCAAAAAATGCAGACAGCCCACCGTGTGCTGTCTGCATCCGTATGCCCGTTCCACAGTCCTGCAAAAAAGACAGAACATGTCTTATTCTTGTCCGTTTTGCAGACAAAAATAGGCATTGTTAAAATGGGTCTGCAAAAAAATGCAACATGTACATAATCCATATTTTTTGAGGATCCGCGTTTTGCAGACCAAAAAATACAAACAGATGTGTGAATGCACCCTTAGAGTTGGCAGAAGATGCACCAAATTTATCAAAAGTTGTACAATGTTCGATAATTTTGGCACATCTTTAAATTGTCTAGAAATGCTACTCCGCTTTTCTTACACACCCACCTTGCTGGTCTGCTTTTGAGACTTTTTAAATAAAAGTTTTTAAAATGTGCCTACTTTTTTACCATTTTTCAAAGGTGGAGAGGGAAGTGTAAAATGGTTAAAAAAAAAGAAAATGTCAGTTACACCAAAATATGTGACTTTTGTACAACAATTGCATTCTGGTTTATGACCATTTTCTGATATGTTTATAATACTTTATATCACAAATATGTTTTGTTAGGCGAAAAGTACATGCTGTGCTGTTACTTCCTGTTGATTCTCCACAGGGGGGATTACAAAGTACTCCAGTGCTTCTTGGAGTTCCCAGCTGTCAGGCCCAAAGGATCAGACAGTTACCTAATATCCTATCAGTATAAAATGCTATTTATGGAAAACACCTTTAATCTTATTTTTAACATATAATAACCCATATGTTACCTTGCCAAAATATCTGGCAACAAAAAATCAAAAGTATGAAGTGCAGTCCAGAAATGGTATCATAAGTATTTGCCTTGCATCATTTCCAAAATGGAGTCGTCCCTCCTGTCCTTGTCACTTCCTCTGGAGATCCACAGGAAAGGAGAGACAGTAGACAACACAATGGCTGAAAGGAGACACCAGACTAACGTAACGCCAGTCATCCAGCTAGTAACAAACTCATATCTTTCCAAGTGTGTATTTCCTTAGGCTACATCTGCATGGCCATTTTTAGAACCAATTAAAGTCAACAGGACTATTCACAAGGCCATTTTTTTTAAATCAATGGGCCCAAGCAGAATGGCATATTTTTTATACTGACAGCCACTCATGGGGGCAATAATCATACTGGGGACCACTAATGGGAAAACTAATCATACTGGTATTATTAATGTCCCCACTAGTGTCCTCCAGTATTATTAATGTCTCATCACTTATAGGGCAATTAATAATACTCGGGTTACTAATGAGGCATTGATAATACTGGATGGAACTAGTGGGGGACATTAATAATACTAGGGGGCATTCATTATACTGGGGGCACTATGGTGGCGGATTTGAGGTCCAGGTGGCACTACAGGGAGCATTATGTATACTGAGGACACTGCAGGAGTTTAAATGAAAAAAAAAGCAGATTGAATCCCATTTTTTTAAAAAACATGTTTATTAAAGGTTTTGGCCCATCCAAGATAGCTATGTATTGGTGTGTATCGATGAATTCCTAAATAGAAAGCAGGGCTCGGATAGGATGAGTTGGGGGAATTCATCCGTTTTTAATGGCCGTTAAAAACAGACAGATGGCTGAAAAATGGCCATGTAGCCTTAATCCATATGGCTTTTTCAAAGAAGTCCCCATACCACCTGCATTGTCACCCCAGCACAGGTATGATTGAGGAAACGCAAGATGTGATGTGTGAAGTCGGGCAGAGGACACTGATATGACAGCACTTTTGTTCGTGTTTGTTCAGTGAAAAATATCTTCCAGCAATATCACAGTTAATCTCAGGAGGCCAGTCTTACTGTGCTCTTGCCAGCAGCTCTCCATCAGTTTCACGCCAAATAATGCTCTCAGAAACAAGGAATCCTAATTAATCTGGAAGTGGGTCAGGGTGGGCAGTTAAACGTTCTTTCTTCCAATACAACTGGCCTAAAGTACAAGAGGATATTTCTCTATTGTTTTGGAAATCCTGACAGTGGAGCCGTATCTGCCTCTTCTCAAAACAGGATAATGATGATTGTGTAGGAAGAGATTCTTTGTTATGTTACATTTCTAAATCTTGCAAAACATGAATAAAAACTGTTTGGTGCTACTGGTAAGGGCTTTTTCACATTTAGTTTCTTGGTTTTCCCTTCCTGTTCCTTTTTTAAATGAAAATGGAAACGGATCCAAAATAACATATCTGGTCCAGCCCTGATTTTTCTTCTACAAATACAAACATAAAAAAATAAAAAAAAATAAAAAAACATGCTGCAAAATATTAAAGAGGACCTTTCACCACTCCTGACACGCCTGTTTTAATAGCTTCATGCATTCCCCATGTAATAACAATTCTGGAACATCTATTCTTATGTCTGTATGTTGTGCCATTCCTTTATTATTTGCACTACAAGTTATGAATGAATTGCTATTTGTCTTCAGTAAAGGAACAGAGGGGAGGTAACCAGTTGGGGGTGTGTACCTGCACAGTCTGAACATGGCAGCACTGATTGGATAGAGTCAGTCTGTGCAGGTACACACCCCCAACTGGTCACCTCCCCTCTGTTCCTTTACTGAAGACAAATAGGAATTCATTCATAACTTCTAGTGCAAATAATAAAGGAATGGCACAACATAGAGCCATAAGAATAGATGTTCCAGAATTGTTATTACGTGGGGAATGCATGTAGCTATTAAAACAGGCATGTCTGGAGTGGTGAAAGGTCCTCTTTAAGTATGAAGGAGCATAAGAACTGCATATACTAAAAAGGTTGTCCAATAGCCAGTCACAGTGAGCTGCAAAAAGATGCACTTACCTGCTGGCCTCCCTCTGTCTGGTGTTACAGCTAGTATGCAGTGAGGCAGGATAATGTAACGTCAAGGGTCTCTTCTATAAAGGATGCTGCAATTTGCACAATTCAGTTCATGAAATTTCTGATTTGCCCCAATCAATTGTAAGCACTAATATTGTGAAGTAAAAGAGCCAGTTAGGGCTGCAGCTAACAATTATTTTAGCAATCAAGTATTCTACTGATTATTTTTACGAATAATCAAGTACTCTAATAAGAAAAAATGAATTAATCGACTGTTTTCCTTTATAAAAACCTCATCAGACCTGCCTGCCATCAGTCCCCAACACGTCCCTCCCTGTGCGATCAGCCCAAGTGCATCAGTTCCCCTCAGTGCCATCAGCTCTCCCCACAACAGTGCCCTCCCTGCTATTGCCATCAGTTCTTAGCCCCCTGCCATCAGTTCTCCCCCTCCCTATGCCATCAGTTTCCCCCCATGCCATCAGTTTCCCCCCCATGCCATCATTTCTCCCACCTTGCCATCAGTTCTCATCCCCCTTGACATCAGTTCTCCCCCTCCCCCATGACATCAGTTCTCCCCCTCCCCCTTGCCATCAGTTCTCCCCTTTGCCATCGGTTCTCCCCCTTTGCCATCAGTTCCTCCCCCTGCCATCAGTCCAACACAGTGTGTACGGGACCATGGAAGAGCTGTAAGTAGTAAGTATGTGGAGCTCAGTGCGGGCCGGCGGAGACCACGGAGTGGGAGTAATAGAAAGTGCTTCACTCTCGCTCCGTGGTCACGTGACACAAAGAAGGGGTAATGGTATGGGTCTGTTTTTCAGGGTTAGGACTAGGCCCTTTATTTACAGTGAAGGATAATGCTAATGTTGCTTTACAAAAGACATTTTAGACAATTGTCACGTCCAGCTTTGTGGGAACAGTTTGCGGAAGGTCTTTTCCTGCTCCAGTATGACTGTGCCTCTGTGCAAATAGCGCGGTTCAATAGGTTTGGGGTGGAGAAACCTGCATGGCCCTGACCGCAACCTTATGAATTGTAATGCCAGGCCTTCGGTGCCTGATTCCACAAATGTTCTTTTGGCTGAATGGGCACACATTTCCAAGACAGGCTCCAAAATCATGGGCAAAGCGTTTCCAGAAGAGAGCGCTGATACAGCCACAAAAGGGGCCTGACTCCATATTAACGCCCATGGTTTTGGAATGGAAAGTCCAACAACTCCTGGCAACACATAATATATTACATCTGCACCTTATACTTTACTACATAAACTGAAATGGAAAGAGTCTCTTTCTCCAGCACTGATGTAATAACACTCAATAACTTATAATGAGGAACTGCCTACAACAACAGCTATAAAACATCGCTTTACAAAGTCCCATACCTGTGAATAATACATGTGGGCCTTCTCTGTGACAACAACGAAAAATAACAGCCTTGTTCTTAATGTTAATTAACAGTCCTTGGCAAAATCACAATCTCTGAAAGCAGCGCTGGACAAAATGTTTTCATTTTCGTGCCAATACCCAGAATCCTCTGCGTCTGACTCACCTGTGGCAGGGCTCGAGAGGGGCCACATGTGGTGGGCAGATGTGGTTGACAATTAGACACAGTGAACAGAGCTCCGGCTGAAAGTGAATGTTCCGTTCTGTGTGATTAAATTAAGGACACTACTCTGTGAACCAATTGCCAAAACTACAAGACAAGAACGCACAGAACAAACTCCAACTATATAACCATTCTTTATGCGGTCTAGAATTGCCGGCTGGTAAGCAGGGGCAGGGCGAGCTCTACTAGTGCCAAGAGCAGTGGTTTCACAATGCATCCTCACTACTCTTGGTCCTGAAGCTCGGCATGATACATGAGCTGTCAGATGGATAGTCATTAACCTCTATGTTCATTTTTTATTTTTCCTCCCCACGTTCCAATAGCCATAACTATTTCATTTTTCCGTTCACATAGCCATATGAAAGCTTATTTTTTGTGGGACAAGATGCATTTTTTAATGACAACATTTAATTTATCATATCTATTGGAAAACAGGAAAAATCTTTGTGGGGTAAAATTGGGAAAAAAAACATAATTCTGCCAAGGTTTTTTGTGTTTTCACTAGAGATGAGCCAATTTTTCAAAAATTCAATTTGGACACTTTGCCAAATTTTCTGAAAAAATTTGATTAGTTCCAAATTAATTTGTCATAAAGCTTATTAAACCTGCAGGAAGAGCATATCTTGGTGTACAGCACTGTGCATTACAGCAACATGCATAGTTAGTCCTTTCTGGTAGTGAAACTGTGCGTCAGTATGACAGGCAGGTCACATACAGCATATGGATGTGCGCATCGGCGTGAGACACTATTAGGCTCAGTTCACACTTCACTTCAGTCACGGGTCAAAAACACATAACAGGTGAAGATTTTTTCATGATACCTTATCTGCGAGTAGGATTGGCTCCTGATTTTGGCTCATCATTAGGGCTGCAGTTATCAATTATTTTAGTAATCAAGTATTCTACCATTTAATCCAACAATTAAACAAGTACTTTAATAAGAAAAAAACGAATTAAAAAAACGTTTTCTATAAAAACTCATTATCCCCCTATACCACCAGTCCCCTCCCCCCTGCCATGTCTCCCCCATGCCATCAGTCCTCAGCACCATCAGCCCCCCTGTACAATCAGCTCCCCCAAGTGCCACCAGCTCCAAGAACTCCCCCATACCATCAGCTATCCCTCACCAGTGCCATCAGCTTCTCCTCCCTTGTACCAACAGTTCCTCCCCCAGTGCCTCCAGCTCCCCCAATAACATCGCCCCCCCCCCAGTGCCATCAGTTGCTCCCCCCAGTGCCATCAGTTGCTCCCTCTAATGCCATTAGTTCCTCCCCCAGTGCCACCAGTTTCCCCAGTGCCATCAGTTGCTCCCCCGGTATGATGAACTCCCCCCAGTACCACCAGCTCCGACCACTGCCATGAACTCCCCCATGCCATCTGTTCCCCCACTCCTCCTCCTAGCCTTCAGTGCCCAGCCGCAGCTCCAGTGAAATTAAATACTTACCTTTCCTGTAGGTGCACTGCCGACACTCCACAGATCTTCCATGCTCTTCTTCACAATTTGCACTGGGACCTGACATCACACAGCATCAGGTCACAGTGCTCACTTATGTGCACTATGTCCTGATGATTTGTGTACGTCAGGATACAGTGCGATGTGGGACAGTGGAAGATCACGGAGCAGTAATAGCACGAGCTTCACTCATGCTCCGTGGTCACATGACACAAACTAATCCTCAAAGAAAAAAAACTTGCATTGAGGATTTTTTTGTGTCGAGTTAATTAATTCAAGTAATCGTGTAAGTCCTACTCACCATACAGTAACTGCTGGAATTAACTGACCAAATAACTGAAGTGTTAACTCAGCCTTACAGGTCAATGTTAGTGTCTGGTATAATGTACTTAACCGCACAGCGGCCCAGAATTCTACTATACAGTGAAAGAACTGTCTCATTTTACACAGTCTGCTGTTTCCACATAGATTGCTAGTTAACCTGTTAGCCACTGATTCTACTAAATTATTAAAATAGCGGTCTCATTTCACTGTTTGTGGGGTGTCCACACTGACTGACAGAGAAGGTATTGTGTTACCCAATCTGTCTACTATAGAGTGAAAAAGCGATCTCATTTTATACCATCTGCTGTTTCCACATAGATTGCTAGAGAACCTGTTCTGTTACCTACTGATAAAAGTAGTGGCCCTATGACAGAGTGGGGAGGGTATAGAGGAAGATGGGTCAACACTGCGGTTTGTACGTGATGTGCAAGTCCAGGGAAGGCATCCCACTAGTATATAGCGAAGAAGGACCAGCACTCACTTTCTTAATGATATGAAGAGATTTTTATTCAAGGCATAATAGCATCAGTGTGGATGGCAAAAAAGAGTGGGTCCAAAACAGAGATAACACATAAAGGAAATACTTGCATTTTTTTGTTCTTCTGACGAATCAGGAGAATGGTAAAATAAAATGTGATGTCAACAAGGCCAAATGGCTGATCCATCTTTATAAAGGTTGATCTCTCAACATTCTGATTGGAAAGGCAAGTTCTCTTTCGGGTAACTATGCCCCCCGCTGCACTAAACACCCGTTCTGATGCCACACTACTGGCCGTGCAGGAAAGCTTGTCCAGGGTAAACTTGAATCACAGTTCTGGTTAAGTCACATACCAGATCGACCAATAGTAAATGGTACTATAATCACAGATCATGGTACTTCCTGTGATTGACCAGGGTAAACTCGGCCAGTTGCTGCCACAATTCAAGTTTGGTTGCCCAGTAGATATGCTCACAGTAGTTGAGTTTATCATCCCTCTCAGCAGGTGTTCAAAAAAACATTTTGGCCCGGTAGCGAGGGTCTAACATCGTGGAGAGCCAGTAATCATCCCTCTGCTGAATGGTGATAATGCAACTGTTACTACGCAAGCAACCCAGCATGCATGTAGCCATTTGCGCAAGAGACTCTGAGGGACTCCCTGTCTCCATCTCCACTGCATACTGCCACGGTCTGTCAGGGTCATCTGCCTGGTCTTCCTCATTGCCTTCCAGCTCCTCGTCTGTCACTTGTGCAGATAAACCACCTACAGTGCCTTGCGAAAGTATTCGGCCCCCTGGAACTTTTCAACCTTTTTCCACAATTCAGGCTTCAGACAAAAAGATAGAACATTTTTAATTTTTGGTGAAGAATCAACAAGTGGGTCACAATTGTGAAGTGGAACAAAATTTATTGGATCATTTAAACTTTTTTTGTAATAATAAAACTGAAAAGTGGGGCGTGCAAAATGTGTGTTGTCCTAAATGACTGATGAAGATAAATAGAATCCACCTGTGTGTAATCAAGTCTCCGTATAAATGCACCTGCTCTGTGATAGTCTCAGGGTCCTGCATCATGAAGACCAAGGAACACACCAGGCAGGTCTGTGATACTGTTGTGGAGAAGTTTAAAGCTGGATTTGGATACCAAAAGATTTCCCAAGCTTTAAACATCCCAAGGAGCACTGTGCATGCGATCATATTGAAATGGAAGGAGTATCAGACCACTGCAAATCTACCAAGACCCGGCCACCCCTCTAAACTTTCATCTCAAACAAGGAGAAGACTGATCAGAGATGCAGCCAAGAGGCCCATGATCACTCTGGATGAACTGCAGAGATCTACAGCTGAGGTGGGAGAGTCTGTCCATAGGACAACAATCAATCCAACACTTCACAAATCTGGCCTTTATGGAAGAGTGGCAAGAAGAAAGCCATTTCTCAAAGAGATCCATAAAAAGTCTTGTTTACAGTTTGCCACAAGCCACCTGGAAGACACACCAAACATGTGGAAGAAGGTGCTCTGGTCAGATGAAACCAAAATCAAACTTTTTGGAAACAATGCAAAACGATGTTTGGCGTAAAAGCAACACAGCTCATCACCCTGAACACACCATCCCCACTGTCAAACATGGTGGTGGCAGCATCATGGTTTGGGCCTGCTTTTCATCAGCAGGGACAGGGAAGATGGTTAAAATTGATTGGAAGATGGATGGAGCCAAATACAGGACCATTCTGGATGAAAACCTGTTGGAGTCTGCAAAAGACCTGAGACTAGGACGGAGATTTATCTTCCAACAAGACAATGATCCCAAACAAAGCAAAATCTACAATGGAATGGTTCAAAAATAAACATATCCAGGTCTTAGAATGGCCAAGTCAAAGTCCAGACCTGAATCCAATTGAGAATATGTGGAAAGAGCTGAAAACTGCTGTTCACAAACGCTCTCCATCCAACCTCAAAGAGCTCGAGCTGTTTTGCAAGGAAGAATGGGCAAGAATTTCAGTCTCTAGATGTGCAAAACTGACAGGGACATACCCCAAGCGACTTGCAGCTGTAATCGCAGCAAAAGGTGGCGCAACAAAGCACGCCCCATTTTTCAGTTTTATTATTACAAAAAAAGTTTAAATCATCCAATAAATTTCGTTCCACTTCACAATTGCGACCCACTTCTTGTTGATTCTTCACCAAAAATTTTAAATGTTATATCTTTTTGTTTGAAGCCTGAAATGTGGCAAAAGGTTGAAAAGTTCCAGGGAGCCGAATACTTTCACAAGGCACTGTATTTCTGTATACATTTCCTTGGTGTTATTGTCCTCCTCCTCTGTTAGTTGAGCCCCCAAAGGACTCAGGTGGCCATGAGATGTAGTGGCTATACCTCCTCTCCCCTGGCCAGACAAATAAAGTAGCCTCCTCAAAGAGCCTGAGCAAGCTGACAGGTCTCGCGCATTAGCTGCCACTAGCTAACTTCAAAGTTACACAGGGAATTACCCCTGTCTGACTGCATCATCAAGAAATCGTTCACGGCCTTCCTCTGCTCATATAGTCGGTCCAACATGTGGAGGGTGGAGTTCCAACATGTGGAAACGTCGCATATGAGGTGATGTTGGAGAACACTATTCTGCCTTTGCAGCTCAAGCAAGGCGTTTTTTGCACAGTAAGGGTGGCTGAAATGCATGCACATATTCTTGGCCATTTTTAAGACGTCCTGACGGCAGTTGGGTAGAAGACTTCAGGATCCGGGTTACAACTAGATTAAAGACGTGCGCCATGCAGGGAGCATGGGTCAGTCCTCCTTGACCCAGCTCTGATAGAATGTTCTTTCCATTATTGATTAACATGGTTCCGATCTTCACTTGGCGAGGAGACAGCCAGCATTCGATTTCTTGATGAAGGACACGAAGCAGTACCTCCCTGGTGTGACTCTGTTCAACCAGACTGGCCAGGTGCAGAACAGCGTGACAGTGCCATGCTCTGCATAGCTGGTATGCTGGAGGACCACTCAAAACTGTGCCTAGAGTGGAGGATGAGGAAAAGGCAGAGGATGAGGAGGCAGAGGAGGACATTGGCGCCAGAATCACAGCATGAGAACACAGAGGCGGCATTGGCCTCACCTAGCCAAGTTGCTGGTGTGACTGGGCAGGAACCCCATTTATCCAATGAGCTGTAAAGGACATATATTGTCCTTGACCATAGTTACAGCTCCACTCCACTAAACTGTACCAGACACGACAGGCTCAAAAACTGGCCCACTTTTGGCTCAACTTACGTGTGCAGGGCTGGTATAGCTTGACAGCTTGGGACTTTCCACCTTGGCTCGACACAAGCCATCAGTTCTCTGAAATGGGCAGAGTCAACCACGTGGAAAGAGAGGGACTGTAGTACTAGAAACTTGGCCAGGAGCAGTTCAGCTTCTGCGCCGTTGGAGTGCAGGCATACTATTGTCTTTTTGCAATCGCTCAGTGATCGATTGCTGGCTAAATGTATTACGAGGAGTAGGAGTAGCATCAGAACCAGCAGATGATGGGAAGGAAACACAACTGCTGACGTGGTGGAGCCTTGACTGCTGGAGAAGTGGTGCAGGCCACTGGGAGATGCAGGGTTGCGTCAGGTTGTACCACTACATTAGCGCCATGGTTTTCCCAGGCCACTTTATGGTGATGCTCCATGTGTTTACGCAGAGCCATGGTGCCAACATTGGCACCCTGGCCTTACTTCACCTTCTGCCCATAGCTCCTACATACGGCAACGCTCACGTTCTCAGCGACTTGATGAAAAATTCCCACACCGGCGAGTATAGCATTTTATTCCCATGACTCACTGCCTGCTGCTACCTCTATGAAGCCATGCACCACTAGTTGTTTCCGGACAGGTAGGCTTCTGAGTAGCAGATGGTCTACCCCAGGCACATATGGCTCGAGATCTCATACTGCTGCCACCCTTCTGACTAAGCCACATGCTGCCACTGTCTCACAGGCAAGCTGCCATCCTCACCCCCTGATGATGAAGCTCCCTCTTCACCTGGCTCTCACGTGCGATTGGTTACATCATCATCCACTACTGTCTGCTCCTCACTTATGTCACCCTCACCAGTCTCATGGCCGCAACCCTGACTGCTCGCAACACCTGCTCCCATGCGACTCTCAAACTTGCTACTTTCACACCTACAGGAGGAAGCATTGGACCTCTCCTCCAAATCTGGGCTAGGCAGTACCTGCTGACTGTCCTCAATAAGCTCATCCTCGTTGAAAAACGGAGCAGAGCCGGCAGCATACAATACTTCATGAGCAGTAGGAGCAGAAAAGGAAGGAGGCAGGACAGGTGAGGTCACAAAGCTTGTTCCTGGGCCATGCAAACTAAATGGACTGTCAGAGGAACCTACCGACTCCTGGCTGTGGGTGTCTGATGTGAGTTGAGATGCTGTTGAAGACCGAGTCAACCATTCAAGGACAGCTGGTCAAATGTCTGTTAGACATACTGTACAGTAACAGTATTTGTAAAATAAGTTATTCAATGTCAATGTGGAAACCCCAATAACAATAGTATTAGAAAGCTTATTCACCCCAATTTGAGAATCAAGGCCTAATAGAATTACTTATTTATAAAACAAGGTGGGCACCCCAATAACAGTTACATTACTTTACTTATTCACCCCAATTTGAGAATCAAGGCGTAATAGATCTGCTTATCTATTTAACATGTGGGACACCCCAATATACTACATATTCTCCTCAATTTGAGAATCATGGCATAATAGAATTGTTTATCTATTTACCCCCTTAGTAACCACCCATATGCCTTTTTACGGCGGTCACTAAGGGGCCTTAGGCTGGGAGCGGCCGGTTTCTTTATGGCGGCCCAGTCTAAGAGCTGCATGGGTCTCCCGTGCAGCGGGGAGCGCAGACCCGGCTCTAACATGAGAGCCGCGGCCCTCCTCTAACAGCCCGGACCGGCAGGAGTGCCGATCTGGGCTGTTTAACACTTTACATGCCGCGGGCAATGGCGCCCGCCGCATGTAAAGTGCTGACAGAGGGAGCGGTCTCCCTCCGTCTCCCATCGGCACCCCGCAAATGCGATCGCGGGGTGCCGATGTGTGGTCAGGGGTCTGCGCCTCTCTGGTGAATGTCAGAATAGCATTGCCATTAAAATGCAATGCACTATAGGGATAATACATAGTAACATAGTTTATAAGGCCGAAAAAAGACATCTGTCCATCCAGTTCGGCCTGTTATCCTGCAAGTTGATCCAGAGGGAGGCAAAAAAAAACCCTGTTAGGTAGAAGCCAATTTTCCTCACTTTAGGGAAAAAAATTTCTTCCCGACTCCAATGAGGCAATCAGAATTACTCCCTGGATCAACGACCCATCTCTAGTAACTATAACCTATAATATTATTACACTCCAGAAATACATCCAGGCCACTCTTGAACTCTTTTAGTGAACTTACCATCACCACCTCCTCAGGCAGAGAGTTCCATAGTCTCACTGCTCTTACCGTAAAGAATCCTCTTCTATGTTTGTGTACAAACCTTCTTTCCTCCAGACGCAGAGGATGTCCCCTCGTCACAGTCCTGGGGATAAATAGATCATGGGAGAGATCTCTGTACTGACCCCTCATATATTTATACATAGTTATTAGATCTCCCCTCAGTCGTCTTTTTTCTAAAGTGAATAACCCTAATTTTGATAATCTATTTGGGTACTGTAGTCCACCCATTCCAGTTATTACTTTAGTTGCCCTCCTCTGAACCCTCTCCAGCTCTCCTATGTCTGCCTTGTTCACAGGAGCCCAGAACCAGGGGCGCACCTACAGGGGGGGTCCAGCGGGTCTGGACCCCCCCCTAGAACCATAAAGAAATTTTTTTTTTTTAATACCTCAGGGCCGCACCGCAATCGCCACAGGCGGCGCGGCCCTGGTTCGTTTTGCGGGCGGCAGCAGCGCTAAAGAGGAGAGGGGAGAGAGGTTTTTCTCCTACCTCTCCTCTGCGCTGCTGTAATGTCGTATCTGATTGGTGGAGAAGCAGAGGGCGGAAGCTGCTTCTCCACCAATCATTTCAAGCCCCCGCTCCAGAGCCCCATGTGACTGGCTGCCCGGCCAGTCCTTCCACCGGGCAGAACAGCCATCCAACCGGACCTCGCTCCCGCCGGAACAGCCATCCGGCCAGCCGAAAATGGTGAGTCTGTGCCCCCCCTGCCTTGTATTGTGCCCCCCCCTGCCCTGTATTGTGCCCCCCCCTGCCCTGTACCGTGCCCCCTGCCCTGTACCGTGCCTCCCTGCCCTGTATTGTGCCCCCCCTGCCCTGTACTGTGCTGCTCTGTACCGTGTCGCCCCGGCCCTGTATTGTGCCCCCCCTGCCCTGTACCGTGCCGCCCTGCACTGTGCCCTTGTCTTTACCATGCCTTCTGTACCGTGCCCTGTACTAGGGTTGCACGATATATCGAAAACTCGGTACGGTTTCGGTACCTAGTGTGGTACCGAAGCTCGATACCGAGTTTTCTTGCCGTCCGATACTTAGAACATGGCGTGCGCATCACTTTGATGCGGTTGCCATGTTCTAATATCTGCCGCGCTGCCAGGGGCCCCGCGCCCCCCTCAGATCAGCCCACCCAGGTCCCAGCCACTTAAAAAAAAAATCATACTTGCCTGTTCTGGCCGCCGCTGTCCTCACTGGTTCTGCGCTCCACCTTCTTCCCTGGCGCGCACTATGACCTGACGCTATGTCCTGACGCAGCGTCAGGTCATAGTGAGCGCCGGCAGGCAAGAGAGTGGAGCGGGGAACCTGAGGACAGCGGATAATACAGGGATGTCACCGTACAGGGATAATAAACACAGTGATGTCACAGTACAGGGATAATAAACACAGTGATGTCACAGTACAGAGATAATACACACAGTGATGTCACCGTACAGGAATAATAAACACAGTGATGTTTAGGGATCGGCGTCTCGTGCCCCCATCAGACCTCAGGTTCTTCTTTATTTTGGCGAGGTATCGTATCGGTATCGAACTCAAAATTCTGGTATCGTGACAACCCTGCCCTGTACCATGCTTCCAGACCTTGCTCCTGCCCCCTGTACCATGCTTTCTGCCCAGTACCGTGCCTCCTGCCCTGTACCGTGCCTCCTGCCCTGTACCGTGCCTCCTGCCCTGTACCATGCCTCCTGCCCTGTACCGTGCCTCCCTGCCCTGTACCGTGCCTCCCTGCCCTGTACCGTGCCTCCCTGCCCTGTACCGTACCGCCCTGCCCTGTACCATGCCTCCTGCCCTGTACCGTACCGCCCTGTACCGTGCCGCCCTGCCCTGTACCATGCCTCCTGCCCTGTACCATGCCTCCTGCCCTGTACCTTGCCTCCTGCCTGTACCTTGCCTCCTGCCCTGTACCGTGCCCCCCTGTCCTGTACCGTGCCTCCCTGCCCTGTGCCATTTCCTTACTGGCATTTGGCACTATATTGGCATAATTTGGGGGCACTATGGGGCATCTGGTGGCTCTAAAGGGGCATTTTGTTTACTGGCACATTATAGGGGCACGATAGAGGAGATTGGCACTATGGGGCATGTGGTGGCACTATAGGGGCCTCATTTGGGGGCATCTGGTGGCTCTAAAGAGTCACTTTTTTACTGCCACATTATGGGGGGCACTATGGCATCTGGCACTAAGGGGTAATTTTTTTCTGTCACCATTATGGAGGTACTATAGGGCAGAGCAGCACTATAGGGGCATCATTTGCAGGCACTATGGGGTCATCTGGTGGCTCTAAAGGGGCATTTTATACTGGTACTTTATAGGGGGCACTATGGCATCTGGCACTAAGTGGGCAATTTTACTGGCACATTATGGGGGAGAGGAGCACTATAGGGGCATGTGATGGGGCAGTAAGAAGGGGCATTTTTACTGGCATATTATGGGAACACTATGGGGGAGAGGAGCACTATGAGGGCATTTACTGGGGCACTATATAGGGGTATTTTATACTGGTATACATTATTGGGATATTAGCTCAACTGCGGGCACTAAGCTGTGGTATTATTGTGAGCTTTACTACTACTGGGGGCTATGGGGAACATGATGTCTAGTATGGGCACTATGGGGACATTATTACTACTAAGTGTGGTCTGGCAGATAATTATTTCTATTGTGGGATTTGGGGAGCACTGTTACTTTTGGGGGGCACCCTGGCATAATATCATTTAGTCTAGACGCAGTTATTTTTTAGAACACTGTGTGCCAATAATTAATAAAGGGGGCACTATCTGTGTGGTAGTAGTATTTTTCAGGGGACAGTTTCTGCAGTATAGTATTGGGCGAGCACAGCGGGCACAGTATTGGGGGTGGCAGGATGAGGTGTTCAGAAGATGTAAAGATGATGGAAATGTGGGAAACTAATGTCTGTTTGTATCTCTGCAGAGACGAGAGATGGCTGAAAAATCTTCATGGCG